>CAXHUL010000689.1:13166-70000 GCA_964019695.1 Loripinus fragilis
ACTGTAAAAAGTCCTCTTTAAACATGGGCATGCACGGACCCAGAAAGTTTTTTCAGAGGGGTCCAACTTTGAAAACGTTTTTTAGTTGAAGAAGGGATCCAATTACCACTTAAAGCGGGCCATCATCGGCCCGCCAGCAAATTTAAATGGCGTTCGCTGGCGTGCCAATGATGGCCAACCATTGAATGCTGGCTTGGTAACCTTGTGATTTTTCAGGGTGGGGGTGTCCAGACCCCCTGTCCCCCGCCCCCTGGATCCGCGCATGATGAGCATAGCTTAAGATGCGATCATTAGCGTTACACCGTACCAATTTATGTGCTTTCTTACTGGTCAAAAGTAGACTTTTTATGTCCGATATGGACACATTTTTGTCCAACCCTTTTTTGTTACATCTTTAGGCCTAATCACTAAGTGTCCAACTTTTGTCAAAAAATAAAAGTGTATTGCAGCGATTAATTTCTAGAGCGGCGTCAAGCCTAAGTCACTGCCTACAACATCCCAAAGAGGAAGAAAAAACTTTCAGTAATTTTGAAGTTATATGCAATTTTGTAGTCGTATAAGTTAGTGATGTAACGCTTGACGACACACTGAAAACAGGCTTATAAACAAAATAATTCCCCTTTTTCCATTTTTTAAACTACTGATTGTAGAAATCCTTCTCTTGTTGTACTTAACTGCTAGACAATAAATGTTTGTTTACACAAAACTAAGGTGTAAATGTAGATGTAACTGGACAATAAATTATGGAATCTTCGCACTATATGTTTTATTTTACAAAATATTTCACTCGTTTCTGTTTTGGTAACTACTGTATTTAGGAATCGTTCTCTTGGTATATTTAATAGTTAGACAATACATATTTAATACCACAAAACTAAAGGGTGAACTTAAGCATTTGTGATGTAACTTGAAACGAATCATGGAGTATTCATTACATCTTTGCTGTAATTGTGTATTTGAATGGAACTCAAACTACAAAACAACAAAACTATACTATGATTAGCTCAGTTTCAGCATTTTTTTTAAAGAAGAGTTTCAAAGATATAATGGAGTTATTGTCATTAATAAATTACATAAAAATGCGTTAGAGGTGTAACAGGACACCTTTTAGTTGCGTCTTTGTTACTCTCAATATATTCGGCTTTCTTTAAAGTAACTGTAAACATACAGACCTGAAAATACCACCAATGGATTGACTAACAGCATTAACGCAGATTTCAGCATCACATCCCCGTGTGTGAAGTAGATCTCTCTTGAGTATTCTCCTTTGTTAACCTGGCTGGGACGGAGACACAAGAAAATGTTGTCCCTGTTATATCATATAATATTAGTCTCGTTTTGATAAGCATTCTCCCCTATATGACATTTTCTGTGCATGAACAACATGTACAGAGATGCAACACTTTGTATGTCAGTTCCTTTGTATGTTTTATCTTCACTGAAGTGAACAACCAGACAGTTTGACTCTGGCCAAGACGTAACTTCATGTTAAAATAACACTGGGGTATTTTCATCTCCCTCCAACCTCCAACAACACAGCTACTTATGAAATGTATGCTTATACCCACGTGACAAAAAGCGCGCCAATTTTTCGATGATAAAGTGCTTAGGTACATTTATTTATCTAATAATATTCATTTATATTCCATAGGGAACAATGTTAATTTATTTATCGATTATCTCAAAAGTTGGTGACGTAACATACTGGCCACCATATATACCCCAACATTTAAGGTCGATATTTTTTTTATTTGCGTTCAATGTTTTAAGCATACTGATTATTCCCCGCATTGTTCCCAACTCGTTAATAATCATATTCCACCTGATGTAACTCTTCTTATTGCCATTTATAATTGAGTACATTTAGACAAGACGTAACATGGTTGGACACGAAATGTTACGTCACCAAGCAATTTTTTGATAGTTTAATTTACAAAATTATGTAATAATTGATATTTTAAGTTTCAATCTAAAAGAGTGGGCTTTCAGAAAGACACTAAACGCTTGTTGTATTTCCTAAGTCTTCATATTAAGTATGCATGGACGTGAATTTAAACCCGCTTCTCAAAATGTCACCTGAAATGTCCAAAATTGCCATTTATGTTTTCCCTATTTCATGCACACACAAAACACAACCTTTTGTATTTTACAATAAGAGAAGGTTCTATTATTTCGCTTCTAAACATGGCACACTAGAGAAAAGATATTATAGTATTTGGAGAATTATTGGTGATGCAACCAAACGTGACTGGTCCATATCTCCTCTATAGAATTTAAACAGTCTTAATGATCAGAACAGCTCTTCTGTTCATCTTCGTCTTATTATTTTTTTTCATCCCATGCAAATGGCCCGAGCCTATGTATGTATCAAAATATCAGAGTACCCCCCCCCCCCCCAACACACACACACACACCTCCCCCACCACCCCGGGCTACAGAGCAGCTGGCAGAACCCAATAATCCTGAAAAACACGGAAGTTTTATGTACTATGCTCATAGGGGATCGGTTGGACCTGGGTCCATTTTGCTTTCGATATAGGCTACCAAAGTATGTTAGCAGATGATAAATCAGACGGCATTTGTCGTGAACGGCGGGGAATGTGTTAAAGGGTAAATGTAACATGAGACATGCCGCTTATTTATTTCTACACGCGCTGTCACATTTCTAGACATTTCTTTTCCTCTTTTAACACATTAAAAGTATGGAATCGCTAATCACACATCTAATTGCCCATTGGAGAGTGATTTTAGCAGCAGAAGATGTTCGTTGGAATAGCTGTTGACGTCTCGCAGATAAACAATCGAACGTGCGTCCATCTGATCCGAACTTTTTGAAAAGACCCGATCTGGATACATATAGCGAACCGTCTTTTGATTAGTATATTTCCTAAACAAAAAGGCAACGCAATATTGATTATGAATATTTAAGAAATGAATTCAATTTTTGGAATGTTCATGGAATCATGAATACTTCGGGTCTCTTGCAAAGTACGTGAAGCCCGACCCGAAGTATTCATGATTCCATGAACATTCCAAAAATTGAATTTATTGCTCATATTTACATTTTATAATAAATATCTAAAATATAAAAATTATTTTTAATTTAGGACTTTAAACATTTTTGTATTTAAAATAAAATCGTATTAACGGTTTAGTCGGAGTGTAAAATGGAAAAGCGAAACAGCCAGCTTGAACACGGACAGCCAATGTATTGCACGTGCGACTCAGGTGTGGCTCGTTGTCAATCACAACACCGGTATCACTTCTGACGAATTAGTTCGATGCCCGAAGCGTATTGCACGGGCAAGTGAGCTTGGCAGTTGTCAATTATATATGTGTAATTCATGAGGCTCAGAACGGTTGCAAAATCTAAAGGATTGCTTCTTATCAAATTAGAAAGTTATATCAATTCAAAAATCTAAATTCTGATATCTACGTAATACAATTTGTAAGCCAAGACCAGCACTTTGACACCTGTGAATAAAATCCTCAATTTCATATAAACTATTGTCCTGCCAGCCTCGGTGTGGGGGGGGGGGGGTAACTTGGGGATAATTTTGGTACGGGTGTGCGAGTCAGTTTTTTAAACAGTTTTTTAAACCAACCCCAATCATTCACTTGGTCTTCAAAAACAATGACCTATTCATATACTTGATTGAACAAAATGTTTACATATTCATATACTGTTCTTTGATTTTTATATTCTTTGCTGACAATTAACAAAGTTTACAAGTGAATATTACAATTTTGGTTTCTGAGCTGAATACTTTTCAATCAGGGATATCAGAAAACGGGACCATTCATATATCGGTGATGAAAAACCGGGTCAGTCATATACTTTTTCTTAGAAAAAAGGGTCCCTTATTATATACCTGGCAGCGCTGAAAAGGGGGCTTTTCGGCACGTACATCCGTACTATGTAATATATAGGTAGTCCCCCCCGAGCTGCCAGCCAAGAGTGACAGTGACGTTGTGTTTTGTTTACAATTGTTAAGTAAAACACTAACTTGTACACTCCACATGAGCTAACGCAAATCGATTGATCACTTGTGTATTAATCCTATCCTTTGGATAGGATTAATACACAAGTGATCTATCGATTATATGACCCTGATTGCTTTGCAAACAAAACATGACGTCACTGTCACTCTTGGCTGGCAGGACAGTACATACTTTTTTCAAGATCTAAAGATTCAATAAAATTGCAAAGAAAACTCAAAATTAATAGCGTCAAGTGCTTTTTTTCTTTTGTTTTTTGTTATGGTTAAGTGACGTTACGCAGCCTAAAATGGCTCCCTTCTATTTCTGCCCATTCTCAAACATACTGACCTTTTTATGTTTCATTCTATTTCGATCCTGTTTGGGGCAGATTGTGTTGTATTAGTGCTTGCATTTCTGATGCGTTCCCCAGTGACGACTTTTGTCTTGTCGTCTACTCCTTACTTTTCAAACGGTTTGGGTTCGGTTTTGGATCCAATCGATGGTATACCTGAAAAATTGCTTTAAATCAACAGTTAAAAAACAACATGAAAAATAAGCTAACATCTCAGAACCCAACATGCAACGAGTTAAATTATGTAATATACTAACGGGAAAAAGAAACGCTACAATCGAAGTACCTGACTGTGTAATTATACCAAGTACGAACATGTGGCTAACAAGCACGAGCTGTACGAGCTGACCATGGCCAGAACCTTCGGTTAAGCCTCCGGGTAATCTAAGTTTATCGATTTTTGCTTTATCAGCTACGTGGGCTAATATCAAATTATATTTTAACTGCTGTCACCAATTGTATTTCCTTCTTAGTAATTTACCGCATATTTCAGATGTAGCGATTAGTATATATATATCTTACGTACAGGTGGACAAACATGGTATAACTATTTTATACCACCTACACCAGTATAGACCTTTCACATCATGCGATAGTTTGTGCTTAATTTGGTAAGGGTGTTATAAAAACAAGTTGTACCTTTGTTATAATAAAGTGTCACGAAAAAGTGTATACATTTGAAGCAAAAATCTATGTAGTGGTCTAATCAGGTCCTAAACTGTTAGTCTGCATCTTGCAAACAATGTGTTGTGTAGGCAAAAATTAGTAGCAGGCCTATGGCGTAGCCAGAACGCTAAAAAAGTAGGCATATCAAATAGAGACTACTCTATAAAGCATTTATTCTCTTCAATTGCGCCCCTTGCCAAAACGGGAACGTTCAGGAAACATCAATTTCTTATCAGAAATGACCATTCTGTCGAAAAGTCTCATTGATTACTTATGAACTTGTGTTGTTGATGTGCTATTGGTCGTGAAAGGCTGGCGACATCAGTTGGCAATTCTACGTAAGAGTAGTATAGGCCCCACTATAGGGTCAATGACGTCACGACGTCAGATCCAAGATGGCGGCCCCCACGACTTCCGGTCCAAGATGGCGGCCCCCACGACACCAAGATGGCGGCCCCCACGACTTCCGATCCAAGATGGCGGCCCCCCACGACACCAAGATGGCGGCCCCCACGAAGTCAGATCCAAGATGGCGGCCCCTGTGACGCGTTCGGTTACACCTCAGAGGGTGAGTCAACGCCCTAGACCACGAGAAGGTAGCGTCACGTCCTAGAGCGCGGTGTCGTTCTTCTCTATACAAGGGTGAGGGGCCTCTCATGTATCGAACGAACACTGATCTGGAGGAGTCTATATTGAGGATTTCCGGGTGGTTTTTTTACGCAGTTCAGAACGAGATCCAGTCTTTAATGGTGTAGCGCGTTGCAGCGCTCGGTTTATCCCGTTCCCCGGGTGGACCCTTTTTTTTCAGCACGGTCCTTTCACGTCTTTTGGGCGGGTTCGGCCTTTTCTTCTCCATTGTTTTGCCTTATTTCCGGGTGGTTTTTTTACGAAGTTCAGAACGAGATCCAGTCTTTAATGATGTAGCTGGTCGCAGCACTCGGTTTATCCCGTTCCCCGGGTGGAACCTTTTTTTTCAGCACGGTCCTTTCACGTCTTTTTCCACGTACTGATTGGCTTCGTAATTGGGTCTTAAAGGCTGAGAGGGATATGATTGTCTATCAACGTAGAACGGGTTCCTCGCCATGCATATGGCGTCTGGCTAACTTAGGAGCATATTGCGCAATTATTTGATGTTCGTCCTTTAGTATCTTAATGAATTCCAGTCCGAAGTTGCTGTCTTACGCCCTCCGTTTGTTATACTATCCTCTCCTTTTCGCTTAAGCTCCGATTTTGCCATTTCTAAAGCTTGGGCTACTGGGGTGACCAGGTTCACTATGGGTTTTTCCTTTTGTCTCATTTCTTTCAACTCTCTGTATTTCCGTCCACTACCCACAATATAATGACCCTGACTGTCGCGTTCCGCGTAGCCATCTCTAACATCCAGCAAATGCTGATACCATTTGTTGGGATCCGACACGTACGGAATCCACTTCTGCTGTTGGTAATCGTAAACAAGTCTAGTGCCCATCTCTTTTGATCGATTTCCTCCTTCGTGCTCGAGTTATTCTTACGCTCTATTCATACGAACGGGCGAGAGTCTAGTTCACTATCCTCAAGCACCTCAATTAATCGCACAGCAGCCTCTCTGGCTTCGCGCCGTAGTTGTCTACATCTCATCCGAAACAACAGTTCATCAAACAAAGCTATACACATAAAAGTAATGGCGAACATATTTACGCCTACTCAATACTTAATCCCTTTTCTTAGTTACCAGTTTTGATAGTCATTCGGGTTACACTCCAAACACTGTAATGCCCCTAACTGATTCATGTGATCACTTTGCACGTAACAGGGTACGACCCGGTCTAGTTCGGGTAAGGCCCTTCCAATTTCTGTTAAGAGTTCTTTGACTGCAATGTATTCTAGGGGTCTCAGGTATAATCCCTTTTTCGTAGGTATCACCTCTTCTTGCGGCTTCCAATACTGCCTTATATCCATACATGCGCTGCCCTCGGTGATGGTACAATAAACGTTCCCTCCAAGATGACTCTTATAGTTTTGTTTCTCTGTCCTCGCTTTATCCGCCTATTCTAAGTAATCCAACCAATTCTTCCATCGCATCAAGGTTAAGCTGATACCTTTTTTGGTCGGTTTGTCATCTTTCCATTCTCTCAGGTCAACACGCAGTTCACCTTTCCATTCTGTGACCTCGATAAAGCGATCGTTTCCGAGACTGAATCTGCATCTAGACATGTTTACTGTTTGACTGTGAGAATAGATATGACTAGATTGCTGCAAAGCGCCTTATATAGTGAGAGGTCTCTTCTGATTGGTCAATTATCCAGTCATCCGATTGGCCAACCTCCTCACTCCTGCTCCCTCCTCCTCATTCTCCTTCACGACATAGTAGAGTCCTCTTGGTCTTCAGAGGCTTTCTCGGTTTCTATATTATGATTCGGCCATACGTCCATAAATAAATCTTTTCTGAGTTTGATGGCTTGTCTGATAGAGTCCGCCTGATTCATATCGTGTTGGTTCTTGAACGTTTTAGCCGATTCCAGTATTCGCTGTTGAACAGGATCCTCTTGTAGCTCGTAATAATCTATTAGAAATTGGGCGTAATCTCGTCTGAGTTTTTTGCGGAGAGAAGGCAAATCATCATTGGCTGCGAGATGAATAGCTTTATCCGAACTAAAACCTCGCTCTTCATAAGCATTCACTTTAGCTTTAAACTGCTCTACGTTCTCCTGCCTGATCGGATTTTGAAATCTCCTGTTCCAGATGTCGAGTTTAGAGCGCTCATCTCTTTGTTTTCTTCGTTTACCTGGAGGGCTTAAATCGCTTACCCTCCTATTCCATATATACAGTTTATAACTTTCATCTCTTTCTTTATCCGGAGGGCTGATAGAGCGTATATAATCTAGGGACTCCACACTGTCAGCATCTTCATCATCAGAAATATCTCCGTCATCGGGAGACTGTTGATTGACAAATATGTCAGTTTGTAGTCTGTCCTGTTCGGATGTACTTGATTTAAGATCTAGGACGAGGTAACCATAAGGTCTTGCCGTGGCATCTTCAAATTTCCTCATAAATGTGGCGCAAGTGGACGGATAAATTCTTCTTGCCAAGGTCGCAACTTGTTGTCTGTCGATCGGATTATTAAACAA
The DNA here is from genome assembly GCA_964019695.1 of Loripinus fragilis. NCBI lineage: Eukaryota > Metazoa > Mollusca > Bivalvia > Lucinida > Lucinidae > Loripinus > Loripinus fragilis. The sequence continues at coordinate 21,276 of CAXHUL010000689.1, forward strand.
GACCAAATATTGCGTATTTAAAGCGATATCCCTGCAAGCTCTACCTTGAGGAAATACGTTTTGAGTCAAATACACGATAGATATATTTCTGTGGTGACTGCCTTTCGTAAAAAGGTCGGCAATTCTCTGGTCACACTTTGCTTCGGTCATCAGATCATCAAAAATGATTAGATTCCTTTTTGAGGGATCGATAAACTGAGCATTATCGAGATAGTCTGGGATACCCCGTATAAATTCTATACACGGAATTCTCTTTTGAAGGTCTTCGTACAGGGGCTGCCATTGTCCAAAACACCATAAGATTCGTTCCGGTGGCGGTTGTACTAACGAGGAAAGTAACAGTTTTCTAGTCCATTCCGTTTTCCCCGATCCACTGGGTCCAGTTACCATCATAGAGAATGGGTGTCTAAATGTCATTATCTTCAATGGTTGTGATTGGTCGGTATATTTCCCACTGCCATGGACATTGCGTTCATGTCTTTGCAATGCATCACGCCTACTATAGGACTGGTTGCAGATCAAACACCTGATCATTTTGTCTCAGTTAGTATTGCTTGTCTACCTTCATACGGGTGCCATCCTTCTTACGATCATTGGATCATTGTTACCACCACCACCACCGACAACACCACCAGCACCGACACCAACCACCACCACCACTACCACAGACACCACCACCCACCACCACCACCCACCACCACCACCACCCACCAACACCACCACCACCACCACATGGTGGACCATTGTTTCCTGACTGTACATTCACTACATCCTCACTGTATCCCACTGTACCCCAACTAACCCTCACTGTGCCCCAATATACCCTCACTGTATCCTCACTGTACCCCACTGTACTCTCACTGTATCCCACTGTACCCCAACTGAACCCTCACTGTACCCCAATGTACCCTCACTGTACCCCACTGTACTCTCACTGTATCCCTAATTTATCCTCCCTGTATCCTCAATGTATCCACCTTCTCTCCTCCTCCTTACCCTCTCCTCCTCCCTCCTAATCCCAATGTACCCCAACTGAACCCTCACTGAGCCCCAATGTACCCTCACTGTACCCCACTGTACTCTCACTGTATCCTCCCTGTACCCTCAATGTATCCCACTGTACCCCAACCGAACCCTCACTGTATCCTCACGGTGCCCCAATGTACCCTCACTGTATCCTCACTGTACCCCACTGTACTCTCACTGTATCACCACTGTATCCTCCCTGTACCCTCAATGTATCCTCCTTCCCTCCTCCTCCTCACCCTCTCCTCATCCCTCCTAATCCCACTGTACCCCGACTGAACCCTCACTGTGCCCCAATGTACCCTCACTGTATCATCACTGTACCCCAATGTACTCTCACTGTATCCCCTCTGTATCCTCCCTGTACCCTCACTGTATCCTCCTTCCCCCCCCTACTCCTCACCCTCTCCTCCTCCCTCCTAGCTCCATTATGAATTTGAACTAGCATGATCACTGTTTTTACGGCCATTATACTCGTTGTAGAACGTTCTATCATCGTAGGTTCACCGGTAATTGTTGGTTGACCATGATTATATAATGATTAAGCATAACAGTTTCGCTTTAAACAACCAGTCGTCAGCATTTGAGCTATGTATAGTCTTAAGATGATGTACTATATTTAGCACATACTTTCTATCGCATATTGGACACTGGATCTTGTATCTATGAGGCATAGTTTTGATCTGTTTTAAACACCATTTAAAACGAAACTTTATGTATACCAGCTTGCTGGGCAAGCCTTTCCTTTTAAATCGAAACTTTTATAATACAAACGCGAGCCTTACTTTTAAAACGACACTTTTATGTATAACCTGGCAAGCCTTTCCTTTTAAACTTAAACGCTTGTAATACAAGTGCGAGCCTTCCCTTTAAACGACACTTTTATGTTTCAGCTTCCTGGGCAAGGCTTTTCACGCAGTCTTATAACGCGAAGATGACCCACGCTATGAAAAAAACGTGTGGTGTTCCAAATCACCAAACGTTTGAGCTACATCGTATCATTTAAACTGTTCAATTTGCTGTTCGATTGTCAGATTAGCTATGACTCGATTGCATGCGATTCGCACTATATAGCGAGAGGTCTTTTCTGATGGGTCAATTAAAAGTAATATCGTTATAAATGTATATCATAAGCCATACATCTCGCAATTCGACTCTAGACTATGTTCAGTCGATACGTAAGTTGAATTTAGGGGTTAACTGTCTCATGTACCTACCTGTACACGAACAGCGCAGACTCGCCCCTGCGCGAGTTAGGCTAGCTCTGTAATGCGATCATGAGTCGACTATTTAATGTCTACATACGATGATGTCATCCAAAATGGCTACCGCCCATGCGCAGTGAAAGCATTTAATTAAACAACATCTATATCCGTACTTTGTACATTAGTTCTCTGGTAAATGAAGACGTCTAACCATGCCATCTAAGCAGACGAATGAATGAGAAGATATGAAATTGGTGTATTTATATGCCCTAAGACATTTAGAATGAAAAGGGCAAAATTGCCATCGCCTTTCCTAGTACATAACATAAAACGTCTGGTCGGATGGACAGGCTCATCTTGCAGACGTTAAATACTGCACTCTGAACAGTAAATTCGATGTTGAACAGCGAAGACCCAACGCAATGATACAGCACAGTCGTGCGTATTGAAAAGGTGGGTTTTCCGTGGGCCTGTCTCAATTCATTCACCAATATAATCAGCTGCTGACCAGATCTGACCGGATGCATCCACTTTGATCCATGTAATGAAATCGCTTATCGATTGTACAATTCAGAAGGAATTGAGACAGGCCCACGGAAAACCCACCTTTTCAATACGCACGACTGTGCTGTATCATTGCGTTGGGTCTTCGCTGTTCAACATCGAATTTACTGATCAGAGTGCGGTATTTAACGTCTGCAAGATGAGCCTGTCCATCCGACCAGACGTTTTATATTATGTACTAGGAAAGGCGATGGCAATTTTGCCCTTTTCATTCTAAATGTCTTAGGGCATATAAATACACCAATTTCATATCTTCTCATTCATTCGTCTGCTTAGATGGCATGGTTAGACGTCTTCATTTACCTGAGAACTAATGTACAAAGTACGGATATAGATGTTGTTTAATTAAATGCTTTCACTGCGCATGGGCGGTAGCCATTTTGGATGACATCATCGTATGTAGACATTAAATAGTCGACTCATGATCGCATTACAGAGCTAGCCTAACTCGCGCAGGGGCGAGTCTGCGCTGTTCGTGTACAGGTAGGTACATGAGACAGTTAACCCCTAAATTCAACTTACGTATCGACTGTTCATAGTCTAGAGTCGAATTGCGAGATGTATGGCTTATGATATACATTTATAACGATATTACTTTTAATTGACCCATCAGAAAAGACCTCTCGCTATATAGTGCGAATCGCATGCAATCGAGTCATAGCTAATCTGACAATCGAACAGCAAATTGAACAGTTTAAATGATACGATGTAGCTCAAACGTTTGGTGATTTGGAACACCACACGTTTTTTTCATAGCGTGGGTCATCTTCGCGTTATAAGACTGCATGAAAAGCCTTGCCCAGGAAGCTGAAACATAAAAGTGTCGTTTTAAAGGGAAGGCTCGCACTTGTATTACAAGCGTTTAGATTTAAAAGGAAAGGCTTGCCAGGTTATACATAAAAGTGTCGTTTTAAAAGTAAGGCTTGCGTTTGTATTATAAAAGTTTCGATTTAAAAGGAAAGGCTTGCCCAGCAAGCTGGTATACATAGTTTCGTTTTAAATGGTGTTTAAAACAGATCAAAACTATGCCTCATAGATACAAGATCCAGTGTCCAATATGCGATAGAAAGTATGTGCTAAATATAGTACATCATCTTAAGACTATACATAGCTCAAATGCTGATGACTGGTTGTTTAAAGCGAAACTGTTATGCTTAATCATTATATAATCATGGTCAACCAACAATTACCGGTGAACCTACGATGATAGAACGTTCTACAACGAGTATAATGGCCGTAAAAACAGTGATCATGCTAGTTCAAATTCATAATGGAGCTAGGAGGGAGGAGGAGAGGGTGAGGAGTAGGGGGGGGGGGGGGGAAGGAGGATACAGTGAGGGTACAGGGAGGATACAGAGGGGATACAGTGAGAGTTCATTGGGGTACAGTGATGATACAGTGAGGGTACATTGGGGCACAGTGAGGGTTCAGTCGGGGTACAGTGGGATTAGGAGGGATGAGGAGAGGGTGAGGAGGAGGAGGGAAGGAGGATACATTGAGGGTACAGGGAGGATACAGTGGTGATACAGTGAGAGTACAGTGGGGTACAGTGAGGATACAGTGAGGGTACATTGGGGCACCGTGAGGATACAGTGAGGGTTCGGTTGGGGCACAGTGGGATACATTGAGGGTACAGGGAGGATACAGTGAGAGTACAGTGGGGTACAGTGAGGGTACATTGGGGCTCAGTGAGGGTTCAGTTGGGGTACATTGGGATTAGGAGGGAGGAGGAGAGGGTGAGGAGGAGGAGAGAAGGAGGATACATTGAGGATACAGGGAGGATGCATTAGGGATACAGTGAGAGTACAGTGGGGTACAGTGAGGGTACATTGGGGCTCAGTGAGGGTTCAGTTGGGGTACATTGGGATTAGGAGGGAGGAGGAGAGGGTGAGGAGGAGGAGAGAAGGAGGATACATTGAGGATACAGGGAGGATGCATTAGGGATACAGTGAGAGTACAGTGGGGTACAGTGAGGGTACATTGGGGTACAGTGAGGGTTCAGTTGGGGTACAGTGGGATACAGTGAGAGTACAGTGGGGTACAGTGAGGATACAGTGAGGGTATATTGGGGCACAGTGAGGGTTCAGTTGGGGTACAGTGGGATACAGTGAGGATGTAGTGAATGTACAGTCAGGAAACAATGGTCCACCATGTGGTGGTGGTGGTGGTGTTGGTGGGTGGTGGTGGTGGTGGTGGGTGGTGGTGGTGGTGGGTGGTGGTGGTGGGTGGTGGTGTCTGTGGTGGTGGTGGTGGTGGTGGTGGTTGGTGTCGGTGCTGGTGGTGTTGTCGGTGGTGGTGGTGGTAACAATGATCCAATGATCGTAAGAAGGATGGCACCCGTATGAAGGTAGACAAGCAATACTAACTGAGACAAAATGATCAGGTGTTTGATCTGCAACCAGTCCTATAGTAGGCGTGATGCATTGCAAAGACATGAACGCAATGTCCATGGCAGTGGGAAATATACCGACCAATCACAACCATTGAAGATAATGACATTTAGACACCCATTCTCTATGATGGTAAATGGACCCAGTGGATCGGGTAAAACGGAATGGACTAGAAAACTGTTACTTTCCTCGTTAGTACAACCGCCACCGGAACGAATCTTATGGTGTTTTGGACAATGGCAGCCCCTGTATGAAGACCTTCAAAAGAGAATTCCGTGTATAGAATTTATACGGGGTATCCCAGACTATCTCGATAATGCTCAGTTTATCGATCCCTCAAAAAGGAATCTAATCATTTTTGATGATCTGATGACCGAAGCAAAGTGTGACCAGAGAATTGCCGACCTTTTTACGAAAGGCAGTCACCACAGAAATATATCTATCGTGTATTTGACTCAAAACGTATTTCCTCAAGGTAGAGCTTGCAGGGATATCGCTTTAAATACGCAATATTTGGTCTTGTTTAATAATCCGATCGACAGACAACAAGTTGCGACCTTGGCAAAAAGAATTTATCCGTCCACTTGCGCCACATTTATGAGGAAATTTGAAGATGCCACGGCAAGACCTTATGGTTACCTCGTCCTAGATCTTAAATCGAGTACATCCGAACAGGACAGACTACAAACTGACATATTTGTCAATCAACAGTCTCCCGATGACGGAGATATTTCTGATGATGAAAATGCTGACAGTGTGGAGTCCCTAGATTATATACGCTCTATCAGCCCTCCGGATAAAGAAAGAGATGAAAGTTATAAACTGTATATATGGAATAGGAGGGTAAGCGATTTAAGCCCTCCAGGTAAACGAAGAAAACAAAGAGATGAGCGCTCTAAACTCGACATCTGGAACAGGAGATTTCAAAATCCGATCAGGCAGGAGAACGTAGAGCAGTTTAAAGCTAAAGTGAATGCTTATGAAGAGCGAGGTTTTAGTTCGGATAAAGCTATTCATCTCGCAGCCAATGATGATTTGCCTTCTCTCCGCAAAAAACTCAGACGAGATTACGCCCAATTTCTAATAGATTATTACGAGCTACAAGAGGATCCTGTTCAACAGCGAATACTGGAATCGGCTAAAACGTTCAAGAACCAACACGATATGAATCAGGCGGACTCTATCAGACAAGCCATCAAACTCAGAAAAGATTTATTTATGGACGTATGGCCGAATCATAATATAGAAACCGAGAAAGCCTCTGAAGACCAAGAGGACTCTACTATGTCGTGAAGGAGAATGAGGAGGAGGGAGCAGGAGTGAGGAGGTTGACCAATCGGATGACTGGATAATTGACCAATCAGAAGAGACCTCTCACTATATAAGGCGCTTTGCAGCAATCTAGTCATATCTATTCTCACAGTCAAACAGTAAACATGTCTAGATGCAGATTCAGTCTCGGAAACGATCGCTTTATCGAGGTCACAGAATGGAAAGGTGAACTGCGTGTTGACCTGAGAGAATGGAAAGATGACAAACCGACCAAAAAAGGTATCAGCTTAACCTTGATGCGATGGAAGAATTGGTTGGATTACTTAGAATAGGCGGATCAAGCGAGGACAGAGAAACAAAACTATAAGAGTCATCTTGGAGGGAACGTTTATTGTACCATCACCGAGGGCAGCGCATGTATGGATATAAGGCAGTATTGGAAGCCGCAAGAAGAGGTGATACCTACGAAAAAGGGATTATACCTGAGACCCCTAGAATACATTGCCGTCAAAGAACTCTTAACAGAAATTGGAAGGGCCTTACCCGAACTAGACCGGGTCGTACCCTGTTACTTGCAAAGTGATCACATGAATCAGTTAGGGGCATTACGGTGTTTGGAGTGTAACCCGAATGACTATCAAAACTGGTAACTAAGAAAAGGGATTAAGTATTGAGTAGGCGTAAATATGTTCGCCATTACTTTTATGTGTATAGCTTTGTTTGATGAACTGTTGTTTCGGATGAGATGTAGACAACTACGGCGCGAAGCCAGAGAGGCTGCTGTGCGATTAATTGAGGTGCTTGAGGATAGTGAACTAGACTCTCGCCCGTTCGTATGAATAGAGCGTAAGAATAACTCAAGCACGAAGGAGGAAATCGATCAAAAGAGATGGGCACTAGACTCGTTTACGATTACCAAAGCAGAAGTGGATTCCGTACGTGTCGGATCCCGACAAATGGTATCAGCATTTGCTGGATGTTAGAGATGGCTACGCGGAACGCGACAGTCAGGGTCATTATATTGTGGGTAGTGGACGGAAATACAGAGAGTTGAAAGAAATGAGACAAAAGGAAAAACCCGTAGTGAACCTGGTCACCCCAGTAGCCCAAGCTTTAGAAATGGCAAAATCGGAGCTTAAGCGAAAAGGAGAGGATAGTATAACGAACGGAGGGCGTAAGACAGCAACTTCGGACTGGAATTCATTAAGATACTAAAGGACGAACATCAAATAATTGCACAATATGCTCCTAAGTTAGCCAGACGCCATATGCATGGCGAGGAACCCGTTCTATGTTGATAGACAATCATATCCCTCTCAGCCTTTAAGACCCAATTACGAAGCCGATCAGTACGTGGTAAAAGACGTGAAAGGACCGTGCTGAAAAAAAGGGTCCACCCGGGGAACTGGATAAACCGAGTGCTGCGACCCGCTACATCATTAAAGACTGGATCTCGTTCTGAACTTCGTAAAAAAACCACCCGGAAATAAGGCAAAACAATGGAGAAGAAAAGGCCGAACCCGCCCAAAAGACGTGAAAGGACCGTGCTGAAAAAAAAGGGTCCACCCGGGGAACGGGATAAACCGAGCGCTGCAACGCGCTACACCATTAAAGACTGGATCTCGTTCTGAACTGCGTAAAAAAACCACCCGGAAATCCTCAATATAGACTCCTCCAGATCAGTGTTCGTTCGATACATGAGAGGCCCCTCACCCTTGTATAGAGAATAACGACACCGCGCTCTAGGACGTGACGCTACCTTCTCGTGGTCTAGGGCGTTGACTCACCCTCCGAGGTGTAACCGAACGCGTCACAGGGGCCGCCATCTTGGATCTGACTTCGTGGGGGCCGCCATCTTGGTGTCGTGGGGGGCCGCCATCTTAGATCGGAAGTCGTGGGGGCCGCCATCTTGGTGTCGTGGGGGCCGCCATCTTGGACCGGAAGTCGTGGGGGCCGCCATCTTGGATCTGACGTCGTGACGTCATTGACCCTATAGTGGGGCCTATACTACTCGTAAGAATGGGTCTATAGTAAAGTCGCACGAAATCGTGTATACATTTGAAGCTAAAATCTATGTAGTGGTCTAATCAGGTCCTAAACTGTTAGTCTGCAACTTCCAAACCATGTGTTGCGTAGGCAAAAAATAGTTGCAGGCCAATGGCGTAGCCAGAACACTGAAAAAGTAGGCATATCAAATAGAGACTACTCGATCAAGCATTGATTCTTTTCAATTGCGTCCCTTTTCAAAAGGAGAACTTCTCCTAAAGGAAAGAATTTGCTCCAAGAGGGAGCGAATTCTTTCCTTTAAGAGCAGTTCGTTAGGGTATGAATAAATCACTTTTACCTCATTAGGTGACCTCCCTTGAATGTTGTTATTTTATTACGCACGTGCGTAACTGCGTAATGGGAGCTACGCCAATGCAGGCGACAGACGAGACTTTCGTATCTTACTTCTTCAGGAGGTAGGGAGTTAAATATATATTAACCGACCTTCAATGGGTAATTTTGCTGTAAATAAGACATTTGGGAGCACCTTTTCCAAGCAATTGTCATTAAAAAAAGTATAAAATGGGAATCAAGTTTCAAGTTTTCAAGTTTATTTGATACACTCAGGTTATACAAATATAACAACATGAGGAGCTAGTATATACAAGCAAATATGAAGTGAAAATATGGCAACACAAATGACTCTAGGATCATCTAAAATGATAGGGAGAAGAAAAAAAATATCAAAGAAAGAAAAGGGGAAAATATATATATATATATATATATATATATATATATATATATATATATATATATATATATATATATATATATATATATATATATATATATATATATATCAAGAGAGCGACACAATAGGTAGGGTACTTAATAATGGTTGATCAGTATATTGTATCTTTCGTGGCAAGCGTGGGGTCATTAGAGCGAAACTAAATTTCTTCTGGATATGCCATGCTGTTGGCGAAAATTGTTATTAAAAGGATTTACAATTTTGGTAAGATTAAATTTGATATTAGCTGAATATAGAACTTGCAAAACTGGAGAATCTTACTAACTTGTCAATTTTAATTCAATTTAATTTGCGGATGACATCTGAACCCGCCCGGGACATTGAATATGCCCTTGTAAAGGGCGATAACTTGAATGTGTATATTCAGCATTTTGTTCCAAATCATTGAACTAATGTTGTCAGAGATTGTTTGGTAAAAGAGGGCACGTTTATTTTGACCTTGATATGGATGAGACGCTGCAATGGCACGAGGCTGATTTACTGGTATGCACACAACAAGGGCGCTGAATGCGCTGAAATCTAAATAGAATGATAGAACTTTACCATGGGCGGATCCAGAGGGGAGACAGGGAGCCAAATGCTTCTAGAGGGAGTCCGTTCGGCCCTCTGTGACTCAGTAAAATACGGTGATGGCTAAAAAGTGTCAGGACCCCCACCCCTGACTGAATTTTCAGGGTCCGCACATGGTTACACATGTTGTATTCAGCTTTATGCCCAGATTGTAAAAAGCAAGTGAGTATGACCACTCAAAATAAAGCACAATCATTGCACTGTATTTTGAGTTTGAGAATGAACTCCAGTTTTATAACCTCGAGGCCAGTAATTGCCACAATCGGCCAACCTATGGCAAGCAGCCAATCATTGCGCTTTATTTTGAGTTTGAGAATGAACTCAAGTTTAACTAGAACACACGATGGCGCGCCATCGTAAATCCCCACGCTCTCGAATATATCTAATGGTATTTGATCATTTAACCCCACTCCTAGGGTCACCAGTTTGATCCTAGAGTAAAAATTTTCAGTGTATCCTGGTCTACTGCTCATCCTCGTTAATTTAATATGCCACATGACCATGTTCAGAAAATTAAAGTTTTGACCCCCAGCACCCCCAAGTCCCAAACCCTTGGGCATGCATGCCTCAGGGGACGGAATGAAAATTCCATCTTATATGTTTTATATCTTTCATTTGTGAGAAGACACACAAAATATAGTTTAAAATCTTTGAAATTGACTTTGTAATTGAGATTTAATGATGTTTGACCTTTTGGTCCCTCCCCAAGGCCCCAGAAAGCGGGGACCTAAAAATTGTGCTGTTGCATGTGCCATTCATGTAAGTAACTCGTACACCAAAACTGGTTGAATTTGGGAAAAGAAGTTTTTGGACCCCCCAACCCCCACAGTACCCCCACCCTGGGGCATAACCCAGGAATAAAATCCCGTCTGATATGTTTTATATCTTTCAATTGTCAGAAGACACACAAAGTTTGGTTTAAAAATCTTTTAAATTGACTTTGTGATTGAGATTTAATGATATTTGACCTTTTGGCCCCTTCCCAGGGCCCCAGGGGGTGGGAACCAAAATATTGTGCCGTTGCATGTGCCATTGATGTAAGTTACTCACACACCAAAACTGGTTGAATTTCGGAAAAAAATTTTTTGGACCACTCAACCCCCCACGGTACCCCCCAAGTCCGACCCCTGGGGGCATGACCCAGGCGCCCAAATGAAAATCCCGTCTGATATATTTTATATCTTTCATTTATGAGAAGACACACAGAGTTTGGTTTAAAAATCTTTGAAATTGACTTTGTAATTGAAATTTAATGATATTTAATTATATTTGACCTTTTGGCCCCTCCCCAGGGCCCCAGGGGGCGGGGCCAAAAAAATGTGCCGTTGCACACCCTATTCATGTGAGCAACTCACACACCAAATTTGGTTGAATTTCGTCCAATGGTTTAGGAGGAGATAGTGTGACGGACGGACGGACGGACGGAGGCGATTGCAATATCCCCGACGCTTTTTTAAAAAAGCGTTGGGATAATAACCTCGAGGCCAAAAATTGCCACAATCGACCAACCTATGACAAGCAGCCATTCTATGCGCTTTATTTTGAGTTTGAGAATGACCTCAAGTTTAATAACCTCGAGACAGGAATTGCCACAATCGACCAACCTATGACAAGCAGCCAATCATTGCGCCGTATTTTGAGTTTGAGAATAAACTCAAGTTTAATAGCCTCGAGGCCAGAAATTGCCACAATCGACCAACTTATGACAAGCAGCCAATCAATGCGCTTTATTTTGAGTTTGAGAATGAACTCAAGTTTAATAACCTAGAGGCAGGAATTGCCACAATCGACCAATCTTTGACAAGCAGCCAATCATTGCGCTTTATTTTGAGTTTGTTGTATAACCTGGAGGCCACACATTGCCACAATCGACCAACCTATGACATTATATGAAAAGACATTAGAACACAAAAAAGACAAAGGAGACATCTGAAATAGTTAAGCAGACGACAAAAGAATACATTACAAGTAAACTCTTCATCATTATGACGTCGCGTCTGAGAGTGAAATAACGCCATACAATAATATTGATATTGATAAACCACTAGGCCTAGTGGTTTATAGATATACGGGAAAAGTTATGACGTCCATAACAACGTTGCGTACATAATGATGCAATTATAACTTTTTTACACCAGAAATGAGATTTAAATGTAATCTTAATGTCGTATGATAGATAGAATAAAACATTCGTGCTCTTGTATTGGGCAGAGTTTATTAAATTCGTTGCGAAAAATAGATAAAATGCTCGGCAAGCCTCGCATTTTATCTCTTTTCCTCAACTCGTTTAATAAATTCAATAAAACTTGAGCATTCATGTAAGATCCTCTATATCTGCAACATAGGGAGCGCAGTGACTCAGTGGTAGAGTGCTTGACTCAAGGGACCAAGGGTTTGAGCCTCATCGGCGTCACTGTGTCGTGTCCTTGAGCAAGAACATTAATCCTAGCTTAGTAATGGTTCAACCCAGGAAGATCCGTCCTTTTATAACTGAAAGATTGTTGATGGGACGTAAAGAATCAAACCAAACAAACAAAATATCTGCAACAAGGGGAGCACTCATGTAAGATCCTCTATATCTGCAACAAGGGGAGCACTCATGTAAGATCATCTATATCTGCAACAAGGGGAACACTCATGTAAGATCCTCTATATCAGCAACAAGAGGAGCGTTCACGTAAGATCCTCTATATCTGCAACAAGAGGAGCATTTACATAAGATCCTCTATATCTGCAACAAGGGGAGCACTCATGTAAGATCTTCTATATTTGCAACAAGAGGAGCACTCATGTAAGATCCTCTATATCTGCAACAAGAGGAGCATTTACGTAAGATCCTCTATATCTGAAACAAGGGGAGCACTCATGTAAGATCCTCTATATCTGCAACAAGAGGAGCACTCAGGTAAGATCCTCTATATCTGCAACAAGGTGAGCACTCATGTAAGATCCGCTTTATCTGCAACGAGGGAAGCACTCGTGTAAGATCCTATAAAGCTTCCTCAGAAATGGCGTTTCGCTGGCGTGCCAATGATGGCCTTACATTGAATGCTGGCTTGATAGCTTTGTGATTTTTAGTGGATCCGGACCAATACTGCTAAGAAACTCTATATTTTTGTAATTTTTCAGGGGGTCCGGTCCCCTGCCCCCTCCCCCCCCCCACTGGATCCGCACATGTTATTGAGACACCAAATTATGTTTAAACTTTGCATTTTCACATAAGCCGGCTTGATCATCTAGTGGTAGCATTGTAATTAACAAAATTTTAATGCATTTCTTTGACATTAGATTTTCTCTGTGTTTTAAAAGATACCATTACATTGCAAGACAAATGGGTTTATCTCGTGAAGGGCAATGCTATTCGGATAGCAGCAGCTCAGTGGATATATAAAGTTACATAACATTGGCACCAAACATGGTAACGTACACACAGCCTTCTTTAATCCATATAAGCTTAGCATCATTTTAATGGGACATAGGCAAACAGTGCAGAGTCAGATCAGACGCCGCAATATGCTATGATAAGATGTGTCTAGAAACATTACATCGACTGATCAAGGGAAAGATAACAGATATTATGTTGTTTATTTTTTATAAACATCTCGAGAAGGTGTGATACATGGTTGTATCGATTCCTGATCTTTGTCTTGCCCTTTAAGTAATTCGAGTTAAAGAAATTGCTATATAAATGATATATCGCTAAATTGTAGCTCTTTCCTTAGTTGTCTTTCGAAACATGGTGTGATTTCATAGCCCCTATCATGCTGAATAGTGTTTAGTACTTCACCCCTCCTATTTTATCCTGTTAAAGACATATGCGGCTATTTCCAATGCGCACCTTTCCCGCGTCTGGAAACGGATACAGTTGTCTGGGTCCTGTCTTTCGACCATTAACGGATTCGGATCAACACAGCTTTCCCACATTCTTATTTCATATCGATGTTCCAACATTTTCTTGAAAAATAAAGTAATTAAAGTGTGTCAGATATATCTATTGACATCCAAGAGAACTAATCGTCTCAGCACTGAAGACAGATAAATGTAGCTCAGTCGAAATCAAACGACGTACACAATTACCCCGGTTACGAATACGATAGTGGCCGAGTCTCTACTATTTGTACAGTTATTTAGAGCGGCGCACTACCTGACCTCGTAGCCTAGTGGTTAGCGTGTCTGGCTACGAAACCAGAGGACCAGGATCGATTCCAGTATGCGCACATATTTTCAGTGTGTTTTTTTTTCTTTTGTAACATTTTAATGCTAAATTGCTTCATTAATTAGAAAATGGCATCATCAAAACGACCGAAATGGTCATTCCTGAACTTTTATATTGAATTACGCATTAAACCTAAGGGGTGGAGTTAAATTTGACCCTCTTGAAAGAGAATTAGTTCGGTGACCCCAGATTTTTATTCTTTTTTCTGAAAGGTATTATAATAGTCCATGAATTAAAAATGATTTTTTTTAAGATTTTCAACATCAGATTTTTAATACATGATTTATTCTAAAAACAAATTCCAATTTTCGACGAATTGTCCTAATATATCATGCAGTAACTTGTCATAATATGAGATAACAAATAATCTTGCACATTTTCTAAAAGGTTTGGGATCATGGGCAACAATTTAAGTTAAAAGAAAGAAGCTGGCTGAAGATTACAACCGTTTTAGCTCGATATTTAGGACTAGTGTTATTTTTAGAAAATTGGTCAAATGCTGAAAATTTCAATCTGAGATTCTGAAAAAAATAAGCACGGTTACATATCCTTTTTATTTCATAAATGGATAGTTCATGCATAAAACAAACTGTATGCAAAGTATTGAACATATTTCAACATGGGAAGTATTTAGTAGCATATGTCCGTAAACAGTAGCATTCTGTTTGTTCCAGAGTAGAAAACAGTATGGTCTTGATCAGATGGCACAGGTATGCTCCCATACACGTATTATCTCTTGCGCTATACCTACTATGTTTGATTGTTTGATATGATATGATGCTTTATGTCACAGTCTACAATTCTTCAGTTATGTAGGGACGGGTCTTACTGGATTGAACCAGTACTAAGCCAGGATTAATGTCTCTTGCTCAAGGATACAACGCAGTGACGCCGGTGAGGCCCGGCTCGAACCCGCTGCCCCTCGGGCTCGAGTCAAGCACTCTACCACTGAGCCACTGCGCTTCCTAATCCTCAGTGGTAAAGTGGTAGACTTGAACCCGAAGGATCTCTGGTTGGGGATTAACCGGAGGTTCTGCTTTGTGTACTTTAGCAAGACATTTTATCTTTTGTTTCGTTTCTTAAAATGCTAATCGTGGTTGCCACAGGTTACACCTATTGATACATTCCTGCCGGTTTGGTTACAGTTGTCGCATGCGCTGGTCGGACCACGCATCTGGTGTTCGAACTCAAATATAAGTAATAGTTATACCATGGATTGTCCGCCTGTAATTGGATAATCCACGAGCTTTAGCGAGTGGCTTATCTTACGTACAGGTGGACAAACATGGTATAACTATTTTATACCACCTACATCAGTGTAGACCTCGCACATCATGAGATATTTCATGCTTAAATTGGTAAGGGTGGTATAAGTTCACTTGCACTGTAATAGAACCGGGGTATGGGCCAAGTCTCGGTGCTATCTACTTTGGATGTTTAATCATGAAATATTACCTTCAAACGCCCGTTTTGGGACCTATGGACCATTTATTGCTCGTCCATGCTTTTCGGTTATAGCAACTTTGCAGTCTAATGCAAGAAAATGATAATAAATTGAGCTCTTGGGGCCCGAATTCATAACTGGCTGACACCAAACGTGTCTCAGCTTTTAAGTATTGAATGAAAGTTAAGAAAGTACCGTGTTCAGCCTGATGAGCGTACATTAATCTTTTTGCACACACTGAGCACAGGATTATTGAGACCAACCATGATTTTTATTCATTAACCAATTTAAGCCAAATGGAATTTTCTACTCATCAATTGGACCAGTATATTTCCGTTTTAAGGGTTGCGCGGTGGTATTTTTCATTTTTATTCAAATTTTAATAGAATATTCTGTAAGCAAAGACTGAGTCAAGACCGTGATCAGACGCCGCGGTCTGCAGCATCTGATCTTGGTCTGCACTCACGGTTTGCCCATGCCCTAGGCTTATATGTTAACATTTGCTTGGCTCTGAGAATAGAGGTTTTCTCGGGACTATGCTTATATTACGTAATTCAAGCTTCATTATTTACCTCAGCTGGCACGTGTTCGACAGTAAATTGTCATACAAATAATTATTCTGTCATTCTTTAGAAAGACAATATGACTACTGCATGCAAGAAACTTGGAAAAATCATCATGGTTCCTAGAATGGCTGTTGGTGTTCTTACAAGCTCAAATCCTTCTCCGTGAAAAAGTGAGGCTTGTATAAGGAGTTGAGGTCCTATATTCCATACAGTATAGCCTGCCAGGCCACTCAAAAAGAAGACCAAATTGGTTTTCAAGACCGATTATTGCTTAAAGCAGTTTACTCCAATTTTTAGGATTCGCATTCATTTTTTATCATCGGACGTTTCTAGCGAATGCGAAAAACGTTTGTCAATGAAAATATAAACATAAATATAAAAAGACAAAATGAAAATGTAAATGAAGATGTGAACGATATTAACTAAACGCACGTCTCATTTAATGGGACTAAATACAGGTCAAAAGTATTACAGAATGCTCGCATTCTGCAATACTTTTGAGCTGCATTAAGCTACCATTGGTCGTTATGGTTTTTGTTTTGTCTTTTTTTGAGTGGACAGGTTTTACTGTATACAAAAACAAAGAACCAACACTCGAAATCCCTCAGCTATTTTGATACATCCCGAAATAATTTTGATAGGTATATTTGTATTATAATATTAATCCAAAAGCCAACATTCAAACTGCGCTTTTCTTGTATCTCTTAGAAGTAAAGCAAATGACCTGTATCTGTCTGTATACAGATGAAATAACATTTAGCTAATTAATGTACCCTCTTTAAATAGTGTTTACATAAAATTAAATAATACATTGGCGACTTGCAAATTATGATTGTGGGTGGCAGGTGACTGTCTGTCACCTGTGGAAGGTCATATCTGCCACAATGATTGCCAATTATGTGAATAAGTCAACCAGGGTTTCAGATCCCTGATGTGACCTTAGAGTCAAAGGTCGATTTGACCTAAGAGTCAAAGGTCAAGGTAAAAAAATATTTCATATTATGCAGTATTTCAGTATTAAATAGAAGTGTCTAGTCTTTATCTGCGCCCCAACCCATTAACCTCATCTATTCGCTTTACTTTAATTAATTCGTTATCTCATCATTAGACAGCTCAGATTTCAACACCTGTTGATTCTTTTCTTTTATTATACTCACGAGATCTTACTCTAAATATTGTATATATGTTCTATATTTGTGTACTGTTTTGTTTGCATCCACTTGTATAGAGAGTCCTTAGGCTAGCATTTAGCCAATTATGTATAAATATACTCAAAAGAAAAAGTTTGGTCAGTACAGACACTGTGTGCAATACTTTTGTAAGACATTCTTAATATTGACAAAAACCTTGCTCAAAATAAAATTAATGTAATGCCTTACAAATGTGAACATTTTCAACAAAACTTTGTGAAAATATACTCATTTTCTTCATCAAAATTTCACAAAGTGGTCAATATTAAAATTCAAATTTCACAACTCAAAAATCAGTCTAGCGCCCCTCAGACGATTTCTGGCAGTACATACGGAAATTCTCGTACCTGTTGCATGACTAAGGAATTTAAAGACATATGCGGCTATTTCCCATGCGCACCTTTCCCGCGTCTGCAAACGGGGAAAGTTGACTGGGTCCTGTCTTTCGACCCTTAACGGATTCTGATCAACACAGCTTCCAATATTCTTATGTCATAGCGCTAGGCGTATGAGAGAGTCCCAGTGAGGCGATTCTATTCTATTCCATACCGATTTGCCGATTACTTTTACAAAGAATTTACCACGCTAAAAACATTGCCCGAACTTAGGTTTGTTAGTTGTTTTCTTAGTTCATTATCATATATATAAACCCAACTCACTAGCACTCAGTCCATATTGTCGCAGAAGCCATAGGTTGTGTGGAATAATCAAATATAGGTTCAATTATTCAGTGCACATTGATTCGGCAGGTACATTATTTCGTACAGTATATAAATCGTAGGTTTCCGTAAGGGCTCGTGTATTATCGGGAGCTAGGTGTCTTCCGATTGGCTGTTGCATGTCTGTGACGTCACAAGGACTATATAAACATTCGTTTGCATTGCAAGTGATCAGTCTGTAACCGTCTTCGATGGGTTAACATCGTAGGAGACAACAAAGGAGTTATTCAATAAACTGGTGCCTGTTATCGTCTCAAATCGACAACAGGTATTCCCTATTCTATCATTGGCTGTGATTAGTTTATTGATTGACCAATGAGATGACCTGTTACATTTCAAGTTTAGCGTGGGTTGTAAACTGTTGGACAGTTACGATATTTTGTTAATTTTAATCACTAAAGCAAAGCGAGTTTTGCGAAAAAACAAATACACACTGAGATACTGTATTTCTGCCTCAAATTTGGTTGATTTTATGGTACCTAAAGCTCTCGTGAATCATCGCTCGATCGTCTGCGCCATTTTTACACAGTTCAGAGTAACTTCCCTTAGATCACGTGATTCTCGTTGACGGTCAGGATTTTGGCTGTCTAGATTAGCCTATACCTGACCCTAGATAGGTAGATCAAGGGGAGGGAACCAGACTAGTTATTCAATAGAAGAAGATAAGCAATTGGGACTTTAGGCACACTTGACTAGTGGCTTGGTTTCCGTGTTCTCTATTGATGGAATGCCGTCGTAGAGAGGTTGCCTTGCCACAAATATAAGCAAGCTTTGTTACCGGGTTCTCTACTGATGAAATGCCGTCATAGAGAGGTGGCAAAGCTAGACTTATTCTGATTGCCTGGGTCGTAGTTCTTGTCTTCTTGGGACTATTGGTATCAGACTGCCAGAGCCTGTACCTCCGTATATAGAGGGTTTGAGAGTGTTCTCAGAATAGGGAGTTTTCATTAAGTAGCCTGAGAATAGGGTTTATCTCAGAATTTATATTGTATGTGTTAAATAGTTTCATGACCCGTAATTCTTAAGTGATTCCTCATCATAAACCAATCACAATCATTTGTATCTAATCATAAGGCAAAGTAGCCCAAAGAAAAATTATATATATCTACTTTGATCATAGTACTATCTTAATATTTAATAGTGTGCACCTAAAGGCTCACAGCTATAGAGCCCTGGACACGCTACATCTGTGTTCCGACATTTTCTTCACAAAATAACTAATTAAAGTGTGTTCGAAATATCTATTGACATCTTTTCAGAACTGATCGTCTCAGCACTAAAGACAGTTAAATGTAGCTCGGTCGAAATCAAACGACGTACACAATAACCCTGGTCACGAATACGATAGTGGTCGAGTCTATACTATTTGTATAGTTATTTAGAGCGGCGCACGACCTGATCTCGTGGCCTAGTGGTTAGCGTGTCTGGCTACAAAGCCAGAGGACCAGGATCGACTCCCGGATGCGCACATATTTTCAGTGTGTTTTTTCTTTCTTTTTTAACATTTTAATGCTTAATTACTTCATATACTAGTAAAATGGCATCATCAAAACGAACGAAATGGTCAAACCCGAACTTTTTATATTGAATTACCCATGAAACCTATGGGGTGGGGTTAAATTTGGCCCTCTAGAAAGTGAATTAGTTCGGTGACCCCAGATTTTTATTCTTTTTTCTGAAAGGTATTATAATAGTCCATGAATTAAAAATAAATTTTCAAGATTTTCAATATCAGATTTTTTAATACACGATTTATTCTAAAAACAAATTCAATTTTTTGACGAATTGCCAAAACATATCATGCAGTATCTTGTCACAGCATGGGATAACAAGTAAACATGCACATTTTCTTAAAAGTTTGAGGTCATGGGCAGTAGTAATGGGGGGGCACTCTGGGTACCGGGATTTTTAAGCCTGAAAAGATGTGATGAAAGACTTTGACGATGGAATCTGGAACTATCTGTATGGCAACAGTTTGCGACACCCTATGGACTTTACAACAGGGATCAATCACCTGACGCCAGAAGAAAATCAAGAAGCCTATAAAAACTGGCAGTACTTCAAGAAAAATCAAAGTGACTTAACAGAACAGTGGAAGACGTACTGGGCCAAGAAACTCATAGAATCCTATGAAGAAAAGGAAACTGAAGAAAACGAGAGCCCAGAAACAGAATAAAAATGAACACTGTTGAACTAATCAGTCATAAACAATATACCTGTGAAAGGAGAAGTATGTGCCAAGGATTTACTACCAGAGAAGAAACCACTGGATATGAAGGCTTACATTGTAAATACAGATATATCCACAGATCCAGGAGAACATTGGGTGGCTATCTACTTCAGAAGAGATCAAGTTATCTACTTCGATTCATATGGAAGACCACCAGATGAGCAATATGTTCTACCATTTATTGAAAGAAACTCTACAAGATGGATCCATAACACAGAATGTTTACAGAGTCCATGGAGCAAAGTATGTGGAATTTGGTGTATCTACATCATTCACCAGCTCAACAAAGGACTAGATCTAAACACAGCCATTCATCAAGAACTATATGGAACTGGAGATGATTTATACCAGAATGACAGAGATATCGAGATGTGGTTCATCTATAACTATGCCAGAGTCATCCTATCCAAGAATGGAATGAGATGCATGGCTCCTCCTGACTTTTTATTCAAACACAGAATACAGACTTGTAAATGTCATAATTATTCACATCACCTTTCAAAGAAGTATCCTAAGTATAATATGTTGTAAATATGTTAAGGAGTTCTATTGTAAACAATGAATAGAGGGACGGCCCTAATCCTCTGTCATTGTAATCAGTTATACTGTTCATTCACGATATCTTGGCTCAAAGAAACCGTTAGGTGGATTTTACCATTACATTAATATAGGTAGCTTCTTCTTAACGTTCTTAGATGAATATGGTATTAAGCTATATATACGCGATGATTTTCTATCAATCTGTGTGGTGTAGAGGATAGCGTGGAGAACTATCAAGCATATTTTGATTTTATGCTGTGCAGTTATAGCGTTTGAGTCCGATGGAATCTTTTTTCCGTTTCGTCACTCATATCTCGATCTCTCTCAATGATTTTTATGCTCAATTATGCTTTCACTCACATTTTATTTTCACTGCACATACTTCTCTTTGCTGTAGAAATGTCTGATAGGCAGGCTTTTTGATCGCAATCCAGACAAATGGCTGTCATGGACACTATATAGGATCCGTGTTACTGCACATGTTATTTGAAAAAGTACGCGAAGAAGATGTTGTGAATGACGAACTATTTGCACCATCATCAAATTATAGAGACTGACCTGCATATCAAACAAAACGATATCGCGCATCAAAGCCGTAGACTCAGAGAATGGAGTCCTTGCGCCTCCGCAGTGGAAGGCATGAAGAGACAGGATGGAGCTTAGCGACTTTGACAAGTGTGAAATATGTATAAATTATAAAATCACACACAACAAAAAAGACAAAAGCTATATATAATAAAAAAAATATATATTTGATTTCGAGTTTCGAACCACTATCACTTCATTACTATTCAAAAATATATAACCAACATGTATGTGCGCCCTACCGACTGAGCCACGAAGCCGTTTAAATTTTCAATGTGATATAAATTATAATATGTTTTGTTTTCATTATACCGTTGATAGGCATCAAAACCCATGTTCCCTTATTTGATGTAATGGTAAAATCCACCTAACGGTTTCTTTGAGCCAAGATATCGTGAATGAACAGTAGTTAGCGGGGCAATAAAGTTATAGAAATGTTCACCAATCTTTGTTGTTCTTTTCATTAAAAAATCAGTAGTAGTAAGCTTGAGACGGCTAGCTATACACTAGTTAACGCTACAGAGTGATGCCTCTAGGAGTTGAGGTCTTGATTGACCAAGAGACTCTAAGACGCATAGAACTTAGTAGCCTTGACTATTACACACACCATATATCACCACATACTATACCCCCTAAAATGACTGAGTTATCTTCAAAGCTGAATTTAACTAAGTTATTTTATATATCACCACAGCAGAACCTTTATCCCCCCTCAAAAATGACTAAGTTATTTCCCAACAGCCCAGGAAACTATCACAATCACAGGCCCAACCAGTGAATATGACCAGGAAACTGTCACAATCATAGGCCCAACCAAAATACCCCTAAAAATAAACTAAGTTATTCACAGCTAGTCACTCAAGCTTACCAGGGGCGGCATCTATGGGTACCGGGACTTTTTATCCTGAAAAAAAACTAAGTTCTTTTCAGGCTTAAAAATCCCGGTACCCAGAGTGCCCACCATTACTACTATGGGCAGTAATTTAAGTTAAAAGAAGGAAGCTGGCTGAAGATTACAACCGTTTTAGCTCGATAATTAGGACTAGTGTTATTATTTTATATTTCTAGAAAATTGGTCAAATGCTGTAAACTTCAATATGAGATTCTGAAAAAATAAGCACGGTGACATATCCTTTTTATTTCATAAATGGATAGCCCATGCATAAAACAAACTGTATGCAAAGTTTCAATATGGGAAGTATTTAGTAGCATATGTCCTTAAGAAGTTTCCAAGCGACCATGAAGCGATTACGTCATGTTGAAGTCACTATGACCCTAACTTCAAATGGCGTCGTTATCCGTGGTCTCCCATACGGAGGCTTGTCATTTTTACTGCCAGGCCGTTGAAAACGTGTTTGCAGACGATAAATTTTTGTTCATTGCATCTAAAACTGCGTGTTACGTCAGCAACACGTGTACCTGTTTCAAGACGTCAAAACGCGGTATTTCTGTAATATGTCGATAGCCTGGACGGCGAAGTAAGTTTGCTAGCACTGAATTTTCTCCGGATTATTTCAATAGGAACAACTCTCTTTCAATATCGAACAGTATATGAGAAAATAACCCTGCCGGTTTACCGCAGCACGTGCACATCGTGCATTTTGAAATTTGGTTGATACAGTCTTATAGAGGCATTATTTTCCACGCAATAAACAGGTACATGTTAAGTTACGATAATACAAGTAAGTAATGGTGCAAAGATCAGGAATCGATACAATCAAGTACCACACCTGACCCAGGATACCAATGGGAAAGTGACAAACTCACAGAAGACACCACAAACGAGAGCCAAGAGGTCAGCCCTTTCCCAGCAGGTGACCACAAAGCACATATAAACAGACGCGCACAAAACATAGCAAACACAAGACAGAACAAAAACATAAAAGATCCACAAAAGAAGTACCGCCTTGGAACGGTCAGTAAAATATTTTACTGGAGGGCTTAAACCGGTTTAACGGCGCCAACCTCACCCTTAATTCAGATGTGGATCAAGACACATAGATATTTGGTTTGCATGAAAGACCCCTAACTTATCAATGCATCATCTCCTAAAACATATAAATCAAGATATAACAAGGAGATAAAGCAAGGATAAGGACTCAACAGTAAATTAAACTGAATACCGGAGCAAAAGAAATCCAACAGGTAAACCCCGGTGGGCCCGACAAACAGCCAAAGCATCAGGCCCCTACCATCTCATCAACTCATGTATAACATTTGACAATGGTATATGCAGTATCGTTGATTTTACGAGAAAACATAAATACTGACTAAACTTTTTCTTCTGAGTATATATAAATAAAATAAATAATTTGTATTCCTTTTCTCTTTGTTTGTCTGTACTCTATATAGGGTGAAGTCGGGAAAATTCGGACATCAGGTAAATTCGGACACACATTTGCGAACAGTGTAAATCCAGATGAGACGGCTCCTTATGAGCCGTCTCATCAGGATTTTTACTGTTTCTTAGTTCAATTATATTTTATTCCAATATTTGAAATATGAAACAAACGAGGTCGCTGTCCGAATTTAGCTGTCTGTCCGAATATACCCGACTTTACCCTAATGCCATGGGCAGATATGATACTTGTTGCTTTGATCTAACTGAGAATATTAGATCAAAGCAACAAATATCATATCTATCCATAGCGTAGCATTAGGCTTCTAAATGCAGTTGTTTAATTACGACTATTACTGTTTTCGCTGTCTTTGCTAGAATGACATCTTGTTATATATGTTGTTTGTATCCTCATGGGCTTCATAGCCTTTTGGTGCCGGGCCGCGTAGCGCAGTCGGTAACGTGTCTGGCTACAGATGCGTGTCTGACTGCAGATCCAGGGGTCGCGAGTTCGATCCCGGTTCGGTCCCATGCTTTCGTGGAGATTGATCATGAAATGATTTCTACGGTCATTCTCCTCCTTCCGCTGATTCATTCAAGTAGGGTTGTTGTCAATTACAAGCGAAAGTATGTGCACGAATTACTGGTTAACCGCTTGTTCAAGCCTGCCCATGAAAAAGTGTTGTTAGGTGAACTGACCGTCCCGCAATGACCATAGCTGTTAGTCAGGGGCGATCGGGACTCCCGTGCGACTTTGATGCCGATTTATGGTGACCTATACCAAATCAAACTTTAGGGGATAACTAATGAAAATCACCTGGTCACCCATCTTGGTTTCACGTCTGGACGTCATTATGACGTCATCAAAATAACGTATATTGTATCAGTGCAATTTAAACGTTATGTCTATTGTAGTCTATGGCGATCAGGACTTTCTTGCATTTTGTTTGCCAATTTGAGTTGAAGTGCACCAAATTTAATCTTAGGGGGTAAATAATTAAGATTAACATGTCGCCCATATTGTTTTCGCATCAGAACAAAAAGATGACGTCATTGAAATGACGCCTTATATGTAAACACCACATATATATGCGTTTTGTCCATTTCCAACGCATGAAAATATTCCTTTAATGAACTGGTAGCCTCACCATGACTGAATGCAAACTCTTTTAAATCGTAACATACAAAATATATTCAGATAGGAGGGTGGGACGTAAATGCCGTCACGATTTACGAATAATAAGACAGTGGGGTGAATGAAAAACAAACAGTGTTTTTGATAATAAAAGGTGTAAACATAATCTCATATCTTTATATATACATGTATAGATGTACCACGACCTCTGACCAATGACCTTTGGGTCTTTCTATTTCAAACGATTGATGCAGAATACGTAAAATGAGCCAGTCCGGCTAGAACATATGTGTATTTCAAAACTTTTATAGTAAATGTAAATAAATGCCTGAAACGCTTTTTTTCTAGAACAACATATTAATATTGTAAATAGAGTCACGCTTTAAAGCTTTTGGTTTATCTATAGCTGCTTATCCTACACCCAAAGAAAAGATAGAAGTAATAATCATTTGCATACACTATCAACCAAACTCATAACAGTCCGATTTTGACCCCTGAAGGATTAAAAGTTAGAAGAGTCTACTTAGTTGTTCATGATATGGAAATAAGGATAAAATCATCTACAAGTTACCCATTGTACTTCGATAGCACGGGCAAAAGAAAAATGTTACAATCTGCTTTATCTTTTGCATGCTTATAGGCAGAATCGTCTTCAAAGGTCAAAATCGCTTGTTGATACGGCTAAAGAAATATCTGAATCCACATGAAAATAGTTGTTCAAAAGTCATAATCATATTGATCACTGGCAATATTTTACATGAGTCCTCTTCTGCTCCACAGCAACACAAATCAGTACAATATAAATGGGTTGCTTAGTACTTACAGCGAGATGTTTCGCATACAGACATGCTGCAACCACATTTTATCAGCTGCAGAGGGGTTTTTGGGGCAGGAGGCAACATGCGCGGATCCAGGATTTTTCGTCAGTTTTATTTAGTCCTCAGCTTATTTTACACTTTACAGAGGGGGCCCAATGGTTTTATTGCTGAGAAAACTATACTTATACTTTACCAAGGATCCAGAAAAGTCCATTATTTTCCAGGGGGGGGGGGGGTTCCAACTTTTACCAGGAAGGTCCAAATGTTACTTTCTATAGAAACCCATATATGTACTTGTTATTTTCCAGGGGGGGGGGGTGTCCGGACCCCCTATCCCCCTCTGGATCCGCACATGGGCAATGTCATCATAACGGGACAATATTTATCACAGTCCGGCCTCTTGCCATAATTGTCAGGCATTGATTTGTCAGGATTAATGACAGGCGAGGTTTCCCAAATGATGCACTGGTACTGCGCACGTTTGACACATTCGAGAAACACAGCTCTAGGAAGTGGTAGTTTTTGCAATTCAGCTTTTTACTCTCTCCAAAATATCCACTATCTCAACGCAGTGAGTCGAACAATATCGGTGACTGGCTAATACAAAGTAAGAAAGACGGCAAAGATCAGGAATCGATACAATCAAGCACCATACCTGACCCTAGATACAATGGGAAAGTAACAAACTTTCAGTTAGACATCACAAACGAGAGCTAAGAGGTCAGGACAATTAACAAATATGCTACTATAGTGCATCCGCCACAGTGCTTTCTAAGGGCACTGCGCCGAGGTGAAAGAATGCTTCGTGGATAGAGTCTCTAGCATAGCTAAATGCCTGCCAATATGATTTCTTGCTCTTTCCTGACATTGAACTAGTTAATATCAGCCCCTAGAGTGCATGGAATTCGATCAGAGCCCTGGTTGTGACATCACCAATGGCACATTGACATCTTTAATAAGTGTCCTGATTTTTAGAAACTTGATGATATATGAGCAAGACTGTTTAAGAAAATGTAAAATATGAACACTCTGCAATGGTTTTATATATGTTTTATTTAAGCGGCGAAAACAAAATTTACTCCACTGCAAAACTGTGGGTAGGGTTGTGCATTAGCTCCTACAAGACAAAATATTTAAGATAGAGAAGCAAACTTTGGTTTTTGTATTCGTCAATTGAGTATATGTTTGTTAAACATAATCTAAAACTGGTTGAAACTAACTCAGAGCAGTCGTTAAACTAAATAACGATAGCTAAAATAACCACCTTCAAATTATATTTAAGTTCATGTAACGCACATAATACAACATGTAGCCGTAAACAGCTGTCATATGTAGTAAAGACATCCAGTAATTTGCAGACTATTAGAATGTTCATTGATTAGCTAGTTTTAATGTCTTCTTTCTGTAGCTCAAACTTTCAATTTTCTTATTCTCAAATTGATAAAGTGACATATGTAACAAGCTGTTACAGGCTAACACCCGCATGCTTACAGTGTGCAAACATCTTTCATTCGATGCACCTTGAATTGGTACATACGATAGAGTATGTCTAAAAGGGTTTGTGATGGAGCAGGTCATTACTCAGCTTGCAGCCAAATCGTGTTTGATGATTATTCTGGTTTTTATGAGATGAGGAGGACAATTATTTTAGATAAGCAGAAATAATAATCGATATTGTATATGACTTGGATAAGGATTGGTTTAGAATTTTTACATTAGAAAGGGGCATTTACTAAATTGTACTGTTTAAATGTGAAACGATTATTTTCTGTGTTCCTCTAGGATGTATCTTTATTTTAGAATTATTCATATTAGGAAATATTGAAAACAAATATTCCTTACATCTGTAACAAAGGTACAGGGGCTTAATATTCATAAATACCTAAGATTTAGGCAACAGAGGCTAGAGACTTTAGCTAGGAAAACATGCGAAATATATTTTTTTTTCCTGAAATATCATCTCTTACATCAAGTCAATATCCTTGCTCATTTATTATGTCATGTAACATATGTTACAGCCTTTAACTAGTGCTTCAATCTTGCTGTTAAACCTGCAAAATCTATAATTCTTTATGATATGAGCAAGACAATCCCAAATTCACAAGATATCCAACAGCAGCAAATATTTTCATATATTTTTACTTAAATGATGCCTACCAAATTCGGCTCCTTAAAATTGGGCGTAGCCATTGGGTTGTTTAATTGCACGTATAAGACCACTATATTTAAAGTATAAAAGCAAACTTTGGATTTTCTCTAACCCAAATGAGTTTTTTAGTACAAAATAATCAAAACGTTTTGGAAAATGCACATATCAGCTATAAATTAATAATATTGGTCACAATTTTCATGTTTAAAGGGTAATCTAATCAAAGTAACGCACATAACACCACAGGAAGCTGTTATTTTGCGCCAAAAGAATTTATATGTAGCTAAAAGTAGTCAATATGCAGACCATATGAGTAATTTAAATAATAAGCCTTCTTTCTGTAGCACAAACTTATCATTTTTTTTTTCTAAATTCAATATGGTAACATATGTAACAGGCTGTCAGAGACTAACGCCCCGGCGAACATAGTGCAAACATCTATTAAAAGACGCAGCTTGAAATTCTCTTTCAGATAGGATAGCTTGCGAAATTCCCGAGGGGAAGCAATAACATTCTAAGCCATCAGTCTAAAGGGGGCCCGATAAGCTGGGTATTTATAGGAAATCTACGGTATTTTGCATGCAAAATATAGTCATCGATAAATAATTCATTGTCAACGTTAGGTAAAGCATTGATGTAACCATCATATGACTAAAATAATTGATATTGTGTTACAAAAAGCATTCGTGTTGGATAAATATGACCATACCAACACAAACTATAGCTTTTATTAACGGGCAGTTTCTTATTATGGTCGCCATCTTTATGACGTCATAACTAGCCTCAGACGCGGATTTGAGATGGGTGACCACCTTTAAATTAAAGGTAAGACTCCATTGAAGATTTTGATATAGGTCACCATAAATCGGCACACAAATCGCACGGGACCTATTTTTTGTCCCTAAGGGCCCTGACTATGTTGACTTGAGACGTAAAGCAACAAAACAAACAAACATAGCCTTCTGGACTTTAAAATAAAGCTATGTATATCTATTATGTCTTTTCCTCAAGGTGCCACTGATTGGTCTATGATCTTTAGTTGTGGCATTTCCTGATCATACTCACCTTAAATATTTGGGGCTCGCTCAGTTGATATGGATAGATTATTTCCTAAATTAATACATGTATCTCTTTAAAACTGTGCTGGTTTTTGGAATGATGGACTTTTCCACATTGAATGCACATGCATATTTTTTTTTACACTGGTTTAGATAAACAATAAAGAAATCAGAATAAAATTGTAAATATTTTCTTACCCCTAATTTTAGCATATATTTTGGGTGCTCAAAAGAACCGTCTCATTGAGACGGTTCTTTTGAGTGCCAACAACATATGTTTTGGTTGAGACATAAGAAATCAGATCAGTGACATTTTAATATTGAAATGTTTATCATGATAAATGAACTTTCTTAGAAAAGATAATAAATTTGTCTCCTATGCAAAGAAGACATCGAATCACTCTATTCTTACTTAGAGAGATTTGCCATTAAAACGCCTCCGTAATAACTGGTCTTCTGCAATGTGCTAAAATATGGTGTTTTGAAAGTTTCGCATTATAATTTTTCATCTTTCTCCCACAATCTATTGGTTCTTGTACACAAACGAAATGTCATAAGTAATGTGAGATACATCAGGAGAAAACGTGTCTTAATCCTTTAAGCGCCACCTATAATCCTGCTCATAAATGTTAAAAAATATTACATTTTAACTTTTATTTGCATGCTAAATAAAACATCTGGGTGACTTAAAACAAGAACCTTCTTCATCTGTCAGTATTTTAGTTTTTATGAACAGTTGAAATTTCATGCCCAGTAGAGCTGAGCACGAATTTTATCCTGCTAATAAATGTTAAAAATACAAACAATTGTTGGTATTTTAACATTTATTAGCATGCTAAATACAACATCTGGGTGACTTAAAACAAGACTTCTTCATTTGTTAGTATTTTAGTTTTTACGAGCATTATGAAATTTCGTGCTCAGTTGAGGTGAGCACGAAATTCATCCTGCTTTTAAATGTTAAAATGCCAATTTTTGGAATCGTAACATTTATTAGCATGATAAATACAACATCTGAGAGACTTAAAACAAGTAACTTCTTCATTTGTTAGTATTTTAGTCTTTATGAGCAGTTGAAATTTTGTGCTCAGATAAGATTGTCTACTGATCTGGGCCCGGAATAACAATGCCTCCTTAAAGTTAAGCAAGACTTAAGTTAAGCATTGATATTTCAACATGCTATATTAAATGCTAAATAAATTGCCTGGATCGATGTCGTATGTGTGGTCAAAGATATCATTGTAATCTTCAGAAAAAATAAAAACGTTTTGATTTTATCAGTTTTAAATGTTATTTTTCGCATCCTGAAAAATCAATACTTAACTTAAGTCTTCCTTAACTCAAGGAGGCATTGTAATTCCGGGCCCTGAGCAAGAACAGTTCTTTAAATTCTAGTATCTATGAAGAGTCCTGCTCAAGTGACAATGTTTTATAAGCTAGGGGCCGGGGAGAACCCAAAACTATTTTTCAAAGTGCCAAAAAATCTATTTTTCAAAGTGCCAAAGTCTCTTGTTTGGATTTTTTCCGCGACATATCATGCCTTGCTACTGAATTAACTACAATGAATTAAATGGCATGCTGAATGCATGCGTTGAAATGAACATCCAATCAAAAATCCCATTTAACATGGATTTAAAGAGGATTTTCTAGGATCTAGGCATCCCATTATTTTTGCATATTTGTTTGTTGGAGGTCAATGATCTTAACCCTGATATGCTAAAGTAACTGCTACATGCAAAATTGAAGTGCATTACGAGAAACTTTAAACAGCAGTTGCATAATCCCCGCCCCTGGAAAATGGCAAGTGATATAGGTTTCCTTTGAAATTAGGATTTGGTGCACCCCCCCCCCCCCCCAATACAATTGGACCCCCTCCATAAACTGTATTATGTTGTTGAGGACTGAAAAAAAAGAAATAAAAAGTCAAAACTTTCTTTTTACTGTTAGGACCCCCCCCCCCCCCCCTACAAAAAGCTGCGGATACGCGCATGTCTCTCTCTGTAAGATTGTTGATTGAAACGTTTTACCCTGCTTTTCAATCCTCCTTCACGTGCCCGCAGCTTTTATCATCAGTACTACTAAGGGCTAAATAGGCAATAATCGTGAAATCACGATACTGCATTTGAGCCACGACATGAGATTTCCAACAATGTGGTATGTGCGCTCAGCAAACCTCAGATCAGTCTGCGCATACGCGCAGTCTGATCAGAGCCTTTGCTAGTCGCATGAATATTCTATGAGTGTTGAGTCATTTGGAGTTTCCGAAAGCTTAAACTCATGCTTGTCTGAGTCTACACTTGTCAACATGCCACATTGTTGGAAATCACATGTCACGGCTTATTTTACCATTCTGATTTCTCCAAGAATTAATATGTGTTTAAGTACTCATTGGAAGCGTCTCGCGATCGATAGATATTCGAGATGCTTACTATGAGTATAACTTGGTTACTCCCAGGTTATTCCTACATTTAGTATCTTAAATGGACAAGTTGGAATCACCTTTGTACATGTGCTATGAATTTGAGATTCAAACGAAGTATCTAAGACCTTCTTAAAACTCTTCTGACGCTCACCCGGCCTTCCGCGAGACTCGAACCAGCAAGGCCATTCCATCATGGTATACAGTGTCCCAGGGACCTCTTGATCTAAAGTTAGCACTCTACCACTTTCACAGGCGGTTCCCAACTGGCAGGAGAAAACGTAGCTGGAATAGCGTCTTCTGATGGTTAGTGCTGAAAAGCATCGCATTTACAGCAATTTAATTGTTTTGGGTCATTACATAATTGGACTATAGTAAGGAATCAATTCTATGCATTTTATGGTCTTTTCTTAAGATCATGGTACAGAATGGGGATATTTTTGGGGGTTGCTAAAAATTTCAAGTAATTTTTTTTTTGGGGGGGGGGAAGCTTGAAATTTCTGATATTTTGGGGGGTGAAGGGTAGATGCTGGGCCCGAGCCTACGTATGAAGAAAAATTGAGAGTAACCCCCTTGGTCCGATCTAGTCCCACACTAATAGCTATATATAGCAAGCGCGGATACAGAAAGTTGTGTCAATTGGGGTCCAAGTTCAACTCTGACACTCTGACAAGGTATAAGTTTTATTTTCAAGCTGATAAGAGGATACCACTAAAAGCAGTCCATCATTAGTCCGCCAGTAAAACGCCGATGATGGCCCAACAGCATTGACCCTGGCTCCTAAATTTCAATATACATCCGTGCGTGTACGTAGCTTTGTGATTTCCATTGGGATCTGGACAATTATTGCTATGGAACCCTATAGCTTTGTGATTTTCCAGTGGTGGTCCAGACCCCCTGTCCCCCTCCTCCCTGAATCCGTGCATGTATAGGCATCCAAAATACAGCAGCAGACGAAAATATGAATGGAAAGTGAAAACTTAAAACTACACAAGAACATGCGAGACAGGCACTGTTATTGCAACACTTAAAGCGACATGTATGCCCAGGGATGACTTATATATATCTATATATCTTCTGATACTCAGGCGATCATGTATGATCATTATCTGAGGTGAGTGTTTTTAGAATTTAAAAGAAAAAAGAATAAAAACTTCTGACTGAGCCATTTAAATGAGTGCCCTGAACTCCTCTGTGGTCTCAGCTGCGGCCACAGATGGAGCCAGACTATTCTCCATTACCCCGTCTACTCTACGGACTTGAAACTGTGATTCTTCAGCAGAAAGATGTTGACATTCTGAATGATTTTCACAAAGACATGCTCAGACGTATACAGCATCTGCCGCAACGTACAGCCTTACCTATTGTCTATGGACTGGTTGGACAGTTTCCAATTGAATTTGAGCTGCATAGAAGGCAATTTATACTATTTGGAAACATCGTTAGAGAAGAGTGTATTGAGAAAGACCTTGCCTTTCGGCAGCTGTCAATCAAAGATGATAACTCTCATAGCTGGTTCATTATGATAAAGAAAAACCTGCACAAATATGGGCTTCCAAGCCCATATGAGCTTCTTGAAAACCCACCTGCTAAATCTGCATGGAAAAGAACGGTTAATAAGAAACTGGTGGAATACTGGAAAGAGGTCCTAGTAAGTGAAACACAGAAAAAGTCTTCGCTCCAATTTTGGAACCCCAGTAGTCTTGAATACAACGTCTGTAGTCAGATCTGGACATGTGCCGGAAGAGACCCAGTTTCAGTACATAAAGCAAACATTCATGTCAAGTTGGTCAGTGGTACCTATATTCTGCAAACAAGTAAAGCCAAATTCAACCAGTATGAAGTTAGCAGCCAGTGTCCTTTGTGTGGCATAGAACCTGAAGACCTAGTGCATTTCATGCTGACCTGTGAAAAACTAGAAGAGGTGCGTCAGCCTTTCATCTCAAAACTAGAGACACTAATCACTTTTCAACATGGAAGTCACTGGTGGAATCAACTCGGCGACAGGGACATGGTCCAGCTAATACTTGATAATACCAAACTGAAAGAAATCAACGAACCGACGAGGTTGCAGATCTGGTATATCTCTCGTGGTCTATGCTATATACTGCATTCCAAACGAAGTGCGATTCTTAATAAGCTGTAAAGTGACATTTTACGATATGTAATGCTGTGATAAGGCCTTCAGAGATTTGTTGAATGCTGTGTAGCTGCTGATAAATATATGTACATGAACTTTTAAGTATTGTACAAGAACTTTTATTCATGGAGCTTTTAAAGTTTTAAATGGTGTTGGAACTGTACAAAGTGTATATATATACATAAACATAAACATTTTTAACCTAATGGAGATTTGAGTGATGCATACACAAGAGGTTTATGAGCATTTTATAGTTTCATTGGTTTTAAACAAGAAATTCCTGGGAGAGATTGCAAGAGATTCCTTTTAGTAATAACAATCTACGTCGATACGGCGGTGCTCCAGGAAGTGGAGGAATTTCCTATCAACTAGAACTATTCCAATGGGGAATAGTCCTTCTGAAAAAAAGAATACTTCAGGACATCACTATAAGTCTTGGGCCTGCAATACTGTGAGTTGTGTGTTGACCTGGTATCTCTTGTACTCCGACACGGGGTCAAGTACTTGTCTTTATCCATAGACATAATCCCAGCCTATGTATCCTGATACAATACGAGATTGGGAAATTTGATGATATCCGTGTGAATTAATGACATGTTCGATTCTAAAATTTTGATATCTTAGGAATTGTGTCAAGTATTAAACTATCAGTGACACGCTGGGCACTCAAAAAGAAAAATGTGAGTAACCACAGGTGGGGAGTTTGACTTGCGGTTCATTTCCGATCTTGCGGGCGATTCCTGTCAAAATAATTGTTTTTGTTGCAAAATGACGAACTTCAACAATATTTAATCGTAAAATATTGCGATGCTTCTTGCAGTATTGATTGTGATTACTACGAATATAATTACACAAGTAGGTTGTCCCTGTAGCGCTTGTGAAGGACACTAGTTGAGATTTTTACAAGTCCAAAGGCGTTAATTGAGCTACAAGTATTGGCTTTTCTAAAAAGATGCCAGGGCCTTTATACGTTTATTTTCATTTGGCTGTATTTACTACGTGACTGTTTCACTGTAGATGGCAGTTTTTATTGTGATTTTTCAACAAGAAGGTTGTCCCTTTCCAGAAGTTCAAGTTTTAATTGTTACAACTTACAAAAGAACCTTTCTTTCGGATGTATGTTCAGCCTGTTTATAGGCGCACCACCTTTCGGTGTAGGAATGTTATTGTTAATAAAAGTAACTAATTAAACTACTGTAGAAAATGGTAACGTATGAAACTTTAAAAAATATGTACAGGTCCTTGTGATAGAGAATCAAGCTTTCACAGAGTCCGACTTCTTGGCCACAACCGCGCAAGTAAATCGGTGAAAGTCCCATTCTTTCCTCTGGCACTGAACGCCGGTGCGCATAATAACAGGAATGGACTGGAACTCACCGGAATGGGAATCCATAACCGGAATGGATATCAAAATTAATTTGTTTTATGCAACTAAATTTATTATTTTACCATAATTTATCTTGAAATTTCAGTTTCTAGTGATATTTCACCATTTGAAGTGTATATGAGCATCGTCAGTGGTTTGAAACATGGGTAACGTATACCCATTTAAATTGCGTCAGTTCATATTGAAGATGCACATTCTATAGAAATAAGTGCCCAGAAATAAGTCTGATCAAATGGCAGCTGTGTACATTATAGTCCCCAAACCAATGCTCACATGATTGTACCTGGTCTTTACAAATAGTCAAGCATATGCCAAGATGTAAGAGCTGTTCTGTTAGACCCATCTGGGTAGCCACACATAAATAGCCCATATGGGAACAATTATGCATGTTTGCTGTTATAGCATTTCGTTATTTGAGTGTTTTGACAATAATCTGCATCCAAAATGATTTTTCTACAATAGATATATGCATATACTATGAAAAAGGAATGCAGTAATCTTTATTGCATACATTCATACTTTATAGGTGATTGATGTAAGTAAGCCTTAAGTAGTAAGGTACTAGAATGTCAGGATAAGACAGAAAATATTTTAGAAAACATTTTTTGCATTGAACTGTCTGGACACCGAAAATATTTGGTAATTTATATCACTTAACCAAAATTTCATGCCAAGTACACTTAAAACATGTATTTTAGGGTGAAATTTGAGGTCTGTTCCGGTTATAGAGGTCCATTCCTGTCCATTCCGGTCCGTTCCGGTCCATTCCGGTTAGTAAACGCACCCACTGAACGCTACAGTAGTGGGTTATATGACAGCACGAACAACGTTTAAGGTCCTCTCCTTTTTGGGCTGGATGCTTACAGTTTGAACAAACACTATATACACTGCTCACATCGTTGTCACTATCATTGGTTTCCAGAAATTCATGAAGAATTGCCTGTTCGTTTAACAGGTCAGGATCAGCAGCTGGACTTGGTGTTGGATTTTCCGATGACACCAGGTCCCTGTTACTACAACAAGCAAGACTGGTATTTTCCAGTTCCTTTACACACTCAGAACTATCCGAATCCTGCTGGTCCTCTTCTGGCAAAGCCAAATCTGGTTTTCCAGCTAACTTCTTTTCCAGGAACCGCGCGTGTCTCTTCCTAGAACGAGCCAACACAGAGGGAGATCTGTTCTTCTTCCGACAACGTCTCTTTACTGGTTTCACAGTAGTACGTCCGGTTACCTTGTTGTTGTCCTTGGCTTTGTTGGGAGTTTTGGCGCAAAGTTTGCAACTGACAGTTAATGAAAATTTATCCTGACTACTCGTGAGTTTCCACAAGAATAGGTTGTCCTCATCATTCTCCAGCCTGTTCAGAACTTCCACGATCAATTTCGGTATAACACTGTGCAATCCTTCCATTATTAATATCCAAAAATCACGGTGGCGCGAAATCTACGTCCACTCGATCCGCCATCTTTATCTCACCAAAAATAAAGACTTGCATAATCCACTTTACCCATGTTTATACCCCCGGCCTGGTACGAAGTATATAGGGGGTATATAGTTTTTGCCTTTTCTGTATTTATGTTTGTCTGTTTGTCTGTAAACTTTTTTTTTCGTCAAAGATTTCTCAGCAACTACTTGGGTTAGGATTCTGAAATTTGGTACAAAGCTTGATAGTGATTAGTTGTATTGTGTAACAAAAAAAACAGCCCCGGTACGAAGTATATAAGGGGTATATAGTTTTTGCCTTTTCTGTAATTATGTTTGTCTGTTTGTCCGTAAACTTTTTTTTGTCAAAGATTTCTCAGCAACTACTTGGGTTAGGATTCTGAAATTTGGTACAAAGCTTGATAGTGATTAGTTGTATTGTGTAACAAAAAAACAGCCACATATTGCTTATCAGTCCCTTTATTTGTTCATTTTTCTTTCTCTCCAATGGAATTTTCTGTCACAGATTTCTCAGCTCTTATTGGAGCCAGTGTGTTAAAATTTTGTGTACACCTTCAGGTAAGCAAAGTGTACTGTGTAAATGGAAATTAAAATGCTTATCCTCATTTTGCCTTCTTTATTTAATTTTTCATTTTTTCCTTCTTTCACTCTTAAATATAATATTTTTTCCGTCAAGGATTTCCTAGCATCTACTTGGGTTAGAATTCTGAAATTTGGTACAAAGCTTGATAGTGATGAGTTGTATTGTGTAACAAAAATACAGCCACATATTGCTTATCAGTCCCTTTATTTGTTCATTTTTCTTTCTCTCCAATGGAAATTTCTGTCACAGATTTCTCAGCTCTTATTGGAGTCAGTGTTTTAAAATTTTGTGTACACCTTCAGGTAGGCAAAGTGTACTGTGTAAATGGAAATTAATATGCTAATCCTCTTTTTGCCTTCTTATTTCAATTTTTCATTTTTTCCTTCTTTCACTCTTATATGATAATACATATGGACATTTTTTTCTGTCAAAGATTTCTCAGCAACTACTTGAGTTAGGATTCTGAAATTTGGTACAAAGCTTGATAGTGATTAGTTGTATTTTGTAACAAAAAAAAAAAAAACAGCCACATATTGCTTATCAGACCCTTTATTTATTCATTTAACTTTCTCTCCAATGAAAATTCTGTCGCAGATTTCTCGGTTCCTTTTGGAGCCACCTTCAGGTAAGCTAAGTGTAATGTGTAAATGAAAATAAAGATGCTAAAGCTCATTTTGCCTCCTTTTTCAATTTTTCCTTCTGACTCACTCCTATATAACACACATGGACATTTTTCGTTAGTTTTCTCAACAACTACTTGATTTAGGATTATGAAATTTTGTGTACACTTTCAGGTAGGCAAAGTGTATTGTGTAAATGAAAATTAAGGTGCTAATACTC
The DNA here is from genome assembly GCA_964019695.1 of Loripinus fragilis. Lineage (NCBI taxonomy): Eukaryota > Metazoa > Mollusca > Bivalvia > Lucinida > Lucinidae > Loripinus > Loripinus fragilis. The sequence goes on from CAXHUL010000689.1 coordinate 58,898, forward strand.
ATTTTGCCTTCTTTTTTCAAATTTTCAATTTTTCCTTCTGTCACTCTTATATAACACATACACGGTATGGACATTTTTCATCAAAGATTTCTCATTTAGGATTATGAAATCTTTGACAATTTTGTCTTTTCTCTGAAAGTGTTACCACCTCTGATGGCTACCACCGGGGGTATGTGAGCTTAGCTCACTTCTTGTTCTTGTTCAAGTTATTTTCTATTTTTTTGACAAAAGTGCTTTATTGATCTCTGAAGTTGGTATCAATTAACTTTTTAAAAATGATATAATGGGTGGTGCTTCACCATAGCATAATTTATTAAAAGTTATCATTTCATATATACTAATTAATAGGAGGTTTTATCATGACGTACTGCCGGTGCTATAAATAGATTTGGGATATACTGGCCGTCAACTGTGTTATATCTAGATAGGGAAAGCAGAAGAATTTTCAATATTTTCCACAGTTTTTAACTCCCTTGTTTCAATGTGCTATATATTTTTATATAAATGTGAATTGTAATGCATATACAATTTACTAATACTTTGTCAGATAATATTAACATTTAGTGAGATAATTTGTCTGTCATTGTTATACCCGCTTTTTTCTTTAGAAAAAAAGGGTATTTTAATTTCGTGTCAAAGTCGGTCCGTCGTCCGTCCGTGCGTACGCCCATCCGTCACGTTTCTTTGTATGTATCTCCTCCTAAACCGTTAGAGTAGCAACTTCAAACTTTGTAGTTGAATAGGTCACATGATGTAGAGGGTACTGGGCAACATTTCGTGTGACCTTGACCCCAAGGTCAAAGGTCAAATGTTGTATTTTCTTGTAAATGTATCTCCTCCTAAACAGTTAGACCTAGCAACTTCAAACTTTGTAGCTGAATAGGTCACATGATGTAGAGGGTACTGGGCAACATTTTCAAGGTCAAGGTCAAAGGTCAAATATTGAATTTTCTTGTAAATGCATCTCCTCCTAAACCTTTTGACGTAGCAACTTCAAACTTTGTAGTTGAAAGGTCAATGATGTAGAGGGTACTGGGCAACATTTTGTGTGACCTTGACCCCAAGGTCAAGGTCAAAAGTCAAATTTTGAATTTTCTTGTAAATGTATCTCCTCCTAAACGGTTAGACCTAGCAACTTCAAACTTTGTAGCTGGATGTGTCACATGATGTAGAGGGTACTGGGCAACATTTTGTGTTACCTTGACCCCAAAGTCAAGGTCAAAGGTCAAATATTGAATTTCTTGTAAATGCTTCTCCTCCTAAAGCTTTTGACGCAGTAACTTCAAACCCTGTAGGTGCATAGGTCACATGATGTAGAGGGCACTGGGCAACCTTTAGTGTGACCTTGACCTGAAGGTCAAGGTCAAATAATGTACTTTCTTGTAAAAGCATTTTCTCATAAACTGTTGGACGTAGCAATTTCAAATTTTGCAGGTGCAAAGGTCATATGATTTGGAGGGCACTGCACAACATTTGGTGTGACCTTGACCTATATGGTGTATTTTTGGTAATTGCTTCTTCTCCTTAACCATTGGACATAGCAACTTCAAACTTTACAGGTGCATAGGTCATATTATGTTGAAGATACTGAGCTACTTTTTGTGTGACCTTGACCCCAAGGTAAAGGTTATAGGTCAAAAAGCGGGTATTTGCGATAGTGTACCATCGACTTCTGCTCTAGTGTTTGAAATATATTTGTAGACTTTTCAATTGGACACAACAGGAATTTACCAAATTTTTGGAAAAGGCAACTGTTTAATAATTAACAAACTTTTGTCAACGACACACTTCATTTATTTTCTTTAGCAACAAGGCTGTTTTTATACCTGCTTTTTTCTTTAGAAAAAAAGGGTATATTAATTTTGTGTCAAAGTTGGTCAGTTCGTCTGTCCATCTGTTTGTCCGTCACATTTCTTGTAAATGTATCCCAATGCCCTCTACATCATGTTACCTATGCACCTACAGAGTTTGAAGTTACTAGGTCAAAAGCTTTAGGAGGACATACATTTACAAGATAATACATTATTTGACCTTGGGGTCAAGGTCACACGAAATGTTGCCCAGTACCCTCTACATCATGTGAACTATTCAACTACAAAGTTTGAAGTTGCTTTCTCTAACAGTTTAGGAGGAGATACATTTACAAGAAATGTGACGGACGTACGACAGACCGACTTTGACACAAAAATAATATACCCTTTTTTCTAAAGAAAAAAGTGGGTATAAATATATATTGCATTATTTAATTGCATGTATGAAATTTCACCATGTCGCACTGTGTAGGCTGATTTCATCTTGGGTGCACGACAACTCAAAAATATATAAAAAATCCTCTCGCAGCAAAGGCTCATATGCGCATTCTCGCAAGAGCACTTACTGCTATAAAATAACTATTACTAATAAAAAACAGGCAGATGATTGTGGACAGAAAGGAACTAACACAAAACGGACAGATGGTCGCTGAAAAAAATAAATATAACACTTTCCTCTCTAGCAGAAAAGGCTATTAAACATAAGACTGCACATAAGCACATTCCAGCAAGAAAACTCACTGCTATGAAATAACCAGCAAAAACGGGCAGATGATTAAGGACAAACATGTGCGCTTAAAAATAAAACACTTTCCTCTCCAGCAGCGCTTAAAAATAAAACACTTTCCTCTCCAGCAGCGAAGGCTCATACAAGACTTCACATTCGTGCATTCTGGCAAGAAAGCTTTGCCGGGTCTGACCTGACTTTCCTCTCGAGCAGCGAAGGCTGATGCATGCACTCTCGCAAGAACATTTTGTCGGACATGCACATTCACAGCCTGGTCAAACAGGCAGACTGAAAGAAACATACATGCGCACATCCAGACAGACAGAAAAAATAATTATATATTTGCGCATTTTCCAAATTACACGCCAAAATTAAAATTTGAATGATAGAGAATGATTTAATGGATAAGAAACAACCATAAAAGTATCTACTAGATGCCCATTGGATGCCAAAATTGCAGTCTGATTTTTAAAGCAATACTTGGAAAATGTAAATTTTCAAATAGTTTTCTTCCTTATTTTCAGTAACATATGTTGTAGGTACACGTTGGAATTGCCTCATAGAGGCAATTCCGATGTGTACTTACAACATTTGTCTTTTCAATAAATAAGTTTTTCACCATAAGCTTTTTTAAACAAATTCTCAAATACTTTCATTAATTCAAAGAAATGAGCATGTAGAAATGAACAACTTTTCAAGTAGTTTGTCATGGCTCTGGATGGCAATAATAGACTGTCTATTTTATGCTTCTGGCAGCTTATCGTGAGGTGTTTCAAGGGGTTATATTGCTAAATTGCTAGTTGTGTGGTTGTAAATGTTCTTAGTTTTAGACTTGTGTTGTTTTTACCTGGCAACATGGCAACATCTTATTATTTATTAATTTGCAGTGAACACGCGAGGCTTTAAGAAAGACATGAAAAAAGTATTATTTCAAGTTCTAGAATTTCAGATTGCCCAGGAGGCAACCTTTAGAGACTCAGCTTGCCCTCACCAAATTGAACCTGTGGGGGGCAAGTGGGCGATTGCTTATTTCTAACACTGCCTTTGTGAGAGATTGCAGCTGCAGGATGTTTTAATGACTTTTCTGGCTCTAACGGTGAAGGCCCCTAACATTGCGCACTTAAGCCTTTTGACCTCTATTGGATATAATAAGAAAGAGACAAAATTGAAAAAGTGTGCACAGCCAAATAAAGTAATCATTACATATTATTTACATAGAGTTCAAAATGAAAAATATTTTCCTGATCGGTAGCAACTTTGATTTGAAGTGCACAACCCCCCTGTTTTAGAATAACGAAAATAGTCCCATAACATTGCGCACCTTCTGCATTTTTTTAATAACTTCTCTTCAATGAATTGCTTTTACAAAATATACCAGGGAAAGTAACACGAGGTTGTTCTCAACAATTTACTTCAACAAAAACTTGATTCAAAATAAATAATTTGAAGTCTGGGTCAATTAAGATTTAGGTCTGAAAATTTTTAACAACTTTTGCAAATTTTTGCTGAAATCCACCCCTGTTCAGCCATGAAAGCTTAAAGTGAAACACATTTGCCTTTTTCTCTTTCCAAAAGCAGCCTGATACTAAATATCAAAAAAGATTTTATCTGATAAAATGTGGCATAATCACTTAGGCTAGTGCGCAATGTTAGGGGCCGCACAATGTTAGGGGACATGACTGTACTTGTTAACACCCACTCCTATCTCTGTGAAAGGTAATGATTCTAAAACAGCAAGGGTATCTTAGTCTTCTGTTTTTTTTACATGGACCTATATGTTAAGGGGTGTATCACATCTTATCACATTTTGACACATGTTCTGTTTACATGTATCTGTAACTATGTCTATCCATATTTTTCAGATTGAATGTAAATACTGTTGGCACACTTCGTCATATGGAAAAACCTCACATTTCTAGTAAGTATACACATATGTACACCCAGAACTTCAAATGCCATATTGTACCTTTTAAGCCCCATGTTGATATGTCACACGAGCCGATGCACATGAGTGAGCTATTAGTATACCAATGACTGGCATCTAACAGTCAACATTGTCAAACTTCTTCTCCTCTGAAACCTCTGGACAAATTGAACTCAATTTTCATATGGATACTCATTAGGATGTGAAAATGATTTTTTTTTTTACAAATGATCCCTGTCACATGTCCAAGAGGGCCACCATGCCCCTGTATGGTAAAATTCTTTAAAATCTTCCTAAGAACCAGAAGACATCATATTTCATCAGCATAATTAGATTTCAGGGGATTTTCTGCCCTGCCCTTCTCTAGGGGCCGAATTTTGGCCCCATTCCCAAGCGAAAATAGCCACCTTTTTTCCTTAAATACCATGTCTGTTTTTTCCCAATTAAGAAAAGTAAAAAAAAAAATTTTTTTACTTTTTTTTTTTGAGAGGACTACCACTTATGGGAAACAATGACTGATATAGTGCTACAGCGATATTCTGTCTTTTTTGACAGTCTGTATTATTGTAAATATTTACCAATAACAAAGATATTTTTAGATAACTATTCATAGACTTATACAGGTATTTTGATGCGAATAAAGCGCAAAATATCTAAAAGTTTGATCGTGCGTTTTCCTAGTGTAGTGGATAGGCCTCTTAACCGTTATCTGTAAGGTTGATGGTTCGATCCCCATACAAGGGTATTTTTTTACATCATTTTTTTTTGGATGTGATTACAATTCACTTGCGCGCGCCTTTTGCTCACGATCTTTTTGATGCAAGCATGTTAAACGACTGGTAGACGGGGCTAAAGCATGGCATGTTTTCAGCACCATATTTGCATCAAGGCGAGAAATCAGACTTTGCCTTCTTCCTTACCTTGTTGTACGCGAAAAACAAAGGGACAGATAAGCATGCGCACCCACGCAGTCTGATAAGCGTCTTTGTTTTTTCGGTACCTGTAAAGTTACTGTTTCAGCTTGCTTCGCTCATTTCACTATTCTAGCAACTCTGTAGTTGAGCTGGCTGGTTAAAGCATGGCCATAATGCTAACCCAGAAGACAGATTTTCTAGGGACGGGACCCATATTATATGTTTGTGAAATCGTGTTTTGTTTACAAGAAACACCAATATTTGCCACAATTTATCATGTATGTTATTAACCATTTATGCCATCTTGAGCCTCAAAGCCATAACACTTGCACCAGGTTGGATCTGTCTGCTGCTCATTGTGACCAAATTACTTCGGTTGTCGAGTAGCAAACCATGTAGACCCTGATGACATGCCATATTCTGTGGAATCTCACCTGGGTGTTCTTGTTTGCTGATGAGCAATTTAAGGACTACTTGGCATAAGTGGATGAACTATTGTGCAATATATATAAAGTTACAATAAATATAATATAACACAGTGAAGAATAAAAAATAAAGAGAGAAAAAATCATTCATTTACGGGGACTCGAACCCCCCTTACTAAACAAAAACTATACATATTGATGCTCTACTGTCCGAGTCGTTACCTACTGAGCTATCCATAATGATTACCAGTCAAATTCAAAATACCCACTTAAAAGTAAGGAATGGTGCAAAGATCAGGAATCGATACAATCAAGTACCACACCTGACCCAGGATACCAATGGGAAAGTGACAAACTCACAGAAGACACCACAAACGAGAGCCAAGAGGTCAGCCCTTTCCCAGCAGGTGACCACAAAGCACATATAAACAGACGCGCACAAAATATAGCAAACACAAGACAGAACAAAAACATAAAAGATCCACAAAAGAAGTACCGCCTTGGAACGGTCAGTAAAATATTTTACTGGAGAGCTTAAACCAGTTTAACGGCGCCAACCTCACCCTTAATTCAGATGTGGATCAAGACACATAGATATTTGGTTTGCATGAAAGACCCCTAACTTATCAATGCATCATCTCCTAAAACATATAAATCAAGATATAACAAGGAGATAAAGCAAGGATAAGGACTCAACAGTAAATTAAACTGAATACCGGAGCAAAAGAAATCCAACAGGTAAACCCTGGTGGGCCCGACAAACAGCCAAAGCATCAGGCCCCTACCATCTCATCAATAGATAAGTCTTTAAGTCGGAACCATCATAGAGTCTGAAGTCCGACCCACCGGCGTGCAATTAAAGAGGAAAGCAAAGTTGCCAACCGTGATTGGGTTGACTACCAAGCATGCAGTCTGTTGTAAAGCCTTATTGTGTGCAGCCACCCGTTACAGGTAAACAGTTCCAATGTTTTGATTTCAATGTTTACAAACACGAAAATGTAAACATGGCCATAATATCGTGGTAGCACTATACTTAAACACTTGAGCTTAAGTCACTAAAAAATTTTGATTTTGAGGATATTTTTTGCTACCCTTGTTCCTTGTTATGTTCTATGTCATTTATTTCTCCAAATTTTGATGTTAAGTCAAATTTTTTTTCCAAATTTTTGGCCAGGGGCCTTTTCCCAAAATTGCTGGAAAAAGGCTTGGATTTTAGATTAACATGCAGGTACAGGAAGTAACAGGAGCATCATCCACATTCAGTGGCCACCTTTCTGATAATTGACTAGCTGCATGCATAGCAGATCTTGCACCTGATTTCTAGGTGCTCCTCTCTTGAAGATTAACTGTAGTGAGCTTTCACTTGGGGCAGTCGTTCTCCACCAGTTTCTGACCATGTTATATCCAAACCCATGTTATAATGAGATCTGTTATAAAGGGACTGCTCTGTAAATGTTTATTTTAATCCAGTTTTGTTGTAAGGTAAAAACCACTCAAAAATAGACAAAACAAAGATCTTGATGACAACTGGTAGCTTAATGAAGTTCAAAGTTATTGCAGAATGCTCCCCTTGTGTAAAACAGCCACTCAAAATAGGCAAAACAAAGGTCTTAAAGACAACTGGTAGCTTAATGAAGGTCAAAAGTATTGCAGAATGCTCCCTTTGGAGCATTAAGCGATAATCGGTCTTGAAAGCCATTTTTTGGTCGTTTTGAGAGTGGCCATTTTACAGAGGTAGCGCAGTGGCAGAGTGCTTGACTTTATACAGAGGGGCCGCGTGTTCGAGCCTCACTGGCGTCTCTGCCTTGTGTCCTTGAGCCAAAATCTGTTTGTCCTAACTACCCTCTGTAGCTTTTTTTAGTACTGGTTCAACCAGGAAGACACGTCCCTTCAAAACTGAAAGATTGTAGATGGGATGTAAAGAATCAAATCAAACAAACAAAGCAAACACCGCTCTTAATGACAACTGATAGCTTAATGAAGGTCGAAAGTATTTGATACTTTTGACCTGCATTAAGCGATAATCTGTCTTGAAAAACATTTGTTGGTCTTTTTGAGAGTGGCCGTTTTACACAGGTTTCACTGTACTCTCACTCTATTTTAGCTGTGGTGCCTTTGAGTATTGTTGTGATGAGAAATGCTGTGAAAACTTTGACCAGTTTTATAGACTCTGGTATTTCTGGTATGTATACAATTAGTATGAGAAACCAATCCTATAATTTACCCTTATTCTTCTGTATAGGGGGTTTACACATGTGGATATTGCATTTATTGGTGAAGAAAAAACAAAGGTTTTTATTATAATTTTTTCTTGCATAATAGCAGATGTATACATGTATCTTACAAATGGTATTGCATGTACAGATCATGAAGTTCACATGTTGTTTGCATTTTTTTTTTGCTTTCATAAGTGTAGGCCTGACATTGACAGTCCTTAAAATGGGTCCAGATTAAATTGCATACTGTTATATGACTCCTATAAAAGACCTCCTCTGATTGGCTGAAACTAGCTTGCACTGATTGTCACAAATCATGTCAAATAGTGTTGAGCTAAAGACAGGTCAACATAAGTTTTGTCAGTGCTGATAGAGAGCTAAAAATAGATTGAATTAAATCTAGCCCAGGTGACATGGCTTTAGGTCAACATTAGTTTTGTCAGTGCTGACTGAGAGCTAAAAATAGATTAGTGTTTTCCCTAGCCAGTTTTTGCATGGCGTCGCGCCATGCCCTTTTTCTGTAGTGCCATGCCCTTTTACCCAGCGTCATGCCTCTTTTCCAAAACTGCATAAAATGCCCTACATTTTGGTAAAAAAAAATCATGAAAATCTGACAAAAACGAAGTTACAGTTTTTTCACTTTGAAGCCTGAAGTAGCAGTGAACACACCTGCTGTTACAATATTTTTACTTAATAGTGTTAATCCTTGTACAATGATCACTAATTACTTGAGGCAATTTTGACACACCACTTTGATGACAATACCCCAATTAGCAATTATTTCAAATGAAGTGTGAATCTGAACCAGGTACATGTACAAATAAAATTGTCAGAACAAGTACTGGAAAGAAAGGCAGTGTGGTTAAAAACTTAGGAAGTGATCTTTGAAGCAATTGAAAAAAAAAATGATTTCCATATAATGTGATTCTGATAAATTTTAAGAATTAAAAGGAATAATAATATAATGAGTGTGTGCTCAAATAGGAGTCCCAAAACTGGTTTGAAAATTCTAAGTAATAATTAAATAAGTACATAAGTAGTAATATTATTTTGCATTTAAAGAGCACAGATAACAGTTGCATTATGCTAAAGGACATAAATTCATATATGACAATACCACATTCAATTTTGAACTTGGGCTTAGATTAGTGCCCTATAAGCCTGTCACGGCGCGTTCAAAATTGCCCTCCTAGCCTGTTGCCGCGTGCTCTAAGTGCCCTTTTCCTGGAAATTTTACCATGCCCTTTTTGGGGGCTGGGGGAAACACTATAGATTGAATTAAATCTAGCCCGGGTGACATGGCTTTTGTCACTGCTGTCTGACTGGTTTCTTATGTATATTTCACTGGTAAAATGTGTTGAATTCAGAATTTGTTCATTGTATGAGAACAGCATTTAACCCATTTATGCCGAATGGAATTTCCCACCATTATAGATTGAAACAGTCCATTTCATTTTTCAGGGATGTTAGGTGTGTTTTTTTCATTTTTATTCAAATTTTAATAGAAAATTATGCAAGCAAATGGTGGAGACCCTGATCAGACACTGTGTTAGACTGCAGCGTCTGATCTGGGTCTGCACTTTTTGCCTATGTCCCAGAAAAAAGGACGCTAGGCATATATGGGTTAAAAATGCAATTATTTTGCTTATCTCATAAGAGATGCAGAAATTTTGGAAGTATACTGCCTAGTGAAAGTGCACTAGGAAAATCTGACTTGAGTATTTATAAATATGAAAATACTTTAAATAAAACTAGGAAAAGAGAGACTGTGTCATATAACAAAACAATTGGTGCATTCTTTTAAAATCAAATCAAACAAAAGTTAACATCAGGATTAGTCAACCCTCGAAAGCGATGTTCACCTTGGCTTCGCCTCAGTGAACATCACTGTTCCTGGGTTGACAAATCCTGATGTTAACTTCAAAAGAATGCATCAATTGTTACACAGAAAGTTGCTATCCAGAATGTCCAGATGAATAACACTTCTGGTCACGAATAGCGTTGACCTCAGATCTAGATATGATGTTTGACATTCAGAAGATAGTAAGTAAGATGATGCCATCTTGTTTTGAATGATCGAACAAACAAAAAGTTGATATTTTCTATGCTGTATAATATCATTGTTTTAGAATGAAGAATAGCTGTCACGTGTGTTGTTGTTTTTTCTCCAGAATAATGAAAACTTACCATTTGAAAATGATTATTTTTATATCACTGTAGGGTTTTAGCTATAGACTATGTTTTTGGATATTTAAAAAAAAATCTCCCATTTTTCAGGTTATGTATCTTGGTGCTATTAATGTCATGTGGTATAGCCTTATACTGGCTAAAGAAGCGTTACTTAGTTCGGCAATTATTTAGCGATGAGAGTAACGATAGGCAGCGGCCGAGAAGATCTCGTCGCACGGGGGAACTGTTACAGAGAAGACGCAGATACAGACAACTTTCAGGTAAATTTAACTCTTCCTCTGGGAGCGCAGTGGCTCAGTGGTAGACTGCTTGACTGGAGATGGAAGGGCCGCGGTTCGAGCCTCACTGGCGTCGTTGCGTTGTGTCCTTACGCAAGACACATTAATCCTAGCTTAGTACTGGTTCAACCCAGGAAGACCCGTCCCGACATAACTGAAATATTGTTGACTGGGATGTAAAGAATCAAATCAAACAAATAACTCTACCTCTGCTAGCTTCATCTGCTGATAGCCATTGCAAACAGTTTGAACCCAGATCAGGCCGGACAAAATGCCGGGCCTGATCTGGATCTAAACTGTTTGACACTCTGATGGTATGGGAGCACAGTGGCTCAGTGGTAGAGTTTTTGACTCGAGACGGAGAGGCCGCGGGTTCAAGCCTCACCGGCGTCACTGCGTTGTGGTCCTTGTTCAACCCAGGAAGACCCGTCCCTGTGTTTAACTGAAAGATTGTTGATGGGATGTAAAGAATCAAATCAAACAAACACTTTGATGGTATTCCTGGAAGAAAGTTTGAAAAAAGTTGATTTTGATAAAAATCAGCAGACAGCAAAAAAAACATGCAGTTAGTATAAGATCAAAAATTATAAAAAAATCTCGGAATTTTACCTTAGTACT